>JAJIYU010010497.1:0-16124 GCA_030144865.1 Tinospora cordifolia | reverse complement strand
GTGAGAAGGAGAGCCAAGAAGAGGGCTTGAAGCACAAGATGACAACTCAACTCTTGTTGCTTGGGATGGTTTGAGTTGTGAGCATTGGGGGGTTTATATAGGCTTCAAAAGGTGTGTAAAATGGTAAGTTTTTTGGTGGAAAATTTACAAAAATTTAAATTTTCGTGCCCCCCAAGCATAGGAAAATAGCAAATTGGCTTGGAATTGGAAAACCAAGCTTATAGAAATTTTTTGGGAATTTTTTTGATTTATCTCAGATTTTTGGTTATTTATATGGAGCATAGCATATCGGTCGTTGGATTGGTCTCGAGATGTGTTTCGTGATCAAGATCGGGCAGATCGAAGATCGGCCATTCGATTTTCCTCGGGATTCGAACGATATCACGAATTATTGGATCTCGGCGCTCCGATTGTCCTCAAGTAATGCATAGATTTCGCGATCTCCGATTACGAACTCGTTCTGGACGCTTGGATGGGGCTTGAGACATGCATATCGCGATCGGATTAATCGTTTTTTTATGTGGACCGTCAGATTTACCTCGATCATCGCACTCGTTCCGATTTCGCGATTGATTCTTTGCACCTTAATCCTGATCGTCCGATTATCCTCGAGCTCTGTTGTGAGATGATCATCAGAGCGATGCTTTGGATCCTGGCTGTTTGATCTTCCTCGATCAGAGAACTCGTTCGCGATCTTCCCCAGCGCCTCCATCCGAGCCGTCTGATGATCCTCGAGTGACGCATCATATCCTATCTATCTCGAACCTGGATTGTCCGATGCTCCTCGAGTCACGTAACCTGAATCTTGGCCATTCGATTTGGCTGATCTGGTGCTCCTGAACGTCGTTTAAGTCTTTGATGGTGACCGTGCGATTCTAGATCTTACGGATTATAGATTCTGGCCGTTGGATCGTGTTTCTAATTACAAAAATCAGTTTCTAAGGTTTCTTTTATCCAAAAATTGCTAATTATCAACCCATTTTTACTTTCTAACTTGTGTAAACATTGATTCTTGATCAAATCATGTTATTTTATGGATTTACTATTATTTTTCCCTTTCTAATTTATTTAATATTATATTTATTAGACATTTTTCCATTTCTTTTGTATTTTTAATGCTAATAATTAAATAATTTGTATTTTCCATTTCCATGTATTTTTATTTATTTCATATTTCATTTTCAGATAATAAATTATGTAATTATACACCATTATTTACATAATATTTGATTTATTTTTTTTAATAAATATATTTTATTTAATTATATGAATTTTTCTATGTACATATTCTTATAATATGTAGTATTCACATTTATTGTGCTAACACACGCATTTTTAATACCCATATTAACCTATATATGTATTTATACTTTATTTTTATTTATTTCTTAAGCAACTCCTTAAATTTCATAATTAATTCTACTAAATTGAAATTTTCATTTAATTATCCTAATTTTTATTATATCTCCAATATAAATTATTTTTCATGTGCCAGCCCACCATTTGCACCCAAATTTCTTAAAATCTTTGAAATTAATCTATTTGACTTATTTTATTTATGTTCCTCAACTTATTTATCTTTAATTATTTGACAAAATTTTGGGGTATTACAATCAACCTCTTTTGTATTAGTTTAACTTGGTTGTTCATTTCTTCCACCAAGTCTGGCCAAGTAAGAACATGATCTTCAGGTTCGGCCCAACAGGTTGGTGATCTGTAGGGTCTTCCATATACAGCCTCATATGGAGCCATCAGATACTTGCCTGATTAATATTGTTATAGGCAAACTCTGCTAAGTGTAATTATTTGCTCCAATTTCTTTTAGAGTCCAAAACACAAGATCTTAACATATCTTCTAAGGTCTGGATAACTCTCTTAGATTGCCCATCTGTCTGAGGATGAAAAGCAATGCTCATGGTGAGTTTAGTGCCCAACTCCTTTTATAGGCTCTTTCAAAACCAAGAAGTGAAATGAGAGTCTCGGTCAGATACTATTGTCTTGGTCTGTAGATCTGATTGGCGGGAATGAGCTGCTTTGGTGAGACAGTCCATAATCACCCAAATAGTAACTTCTCCTTTCTGATTCCTAGGCAAACCATTAACAAAATCCATGGCAATTTTATCCCACTTCCATTTAGGGATAGGTATTGGCTATAACAATCCAGAGGGTTTTCGGTGTTCTGCTTTTATTTGTTGACAAGTTAAGCATTTAAAGACATGCTTAGCCACGCCTCTCTTCATCCCTCTCCACCAGTAAGTCTTTCTAAGGTTTAGGTACATCTTATCTCCACCTGGATGCATTTTATATTTGGTCTGATGAACCTCATCCAGTATGGTCTGCGTACTTTGTCCATTCTGAGGTACACAGATCCTTTCCCCGAACCTTAAGACATTCTCAGCATCTAATCTGAAGTTAGCACGCCTACCTTGTGTAACTCCTTCGGTTAGATTAGCGAGTCATTTGTCTTGCTTTTGTTCATCCCTGATCCAGTGCAGAAGATCCAGTTGGCAAGACATGGTGTAGAGGTAGGCTTGCTTTTCAAGAGCTCCATCCATCTCCGTTACCTGAGGTTCAACTCCTTTTGGGTGTAGATGCACTTCAAGCTCTTGTGACCTGAAAACAGATCAAATCTTCCACCATAAATGTAGTGTTTCCGAATCTTCAAGGCAAATACAATGGCTGCTAACTCTAGGTCGTGAGTATGGTAGTTCTTCTCGTGGACCTTCAGTTGTCGCGAGACATAAGTGACTACTTATCTTCCTTGCATCAATACTGCTTCCAATCCACTCAATTATGCATCATTATAAAAAGTAAAGGTAACACCATAGGTTGGAGTGACTAGGATAGGGGTCGTAGTCAATATCTTCTTTAGTTCTTGGAATGATTGTCCGCACTTCTCATCCCAATTGAGCTTAACTCCCTTCTTGGTTTGCTTAGTCAGAAGTTCTGCTAGTTTAGAAAAATCTTAGATGAACCTTCTATAGTATCCAGCTAGGCCTAAGAAACTCCTGATCTCTATAACTATCTTTGGCTGCTTCCAATTCATGACAGTGTCCACCTTCTCCGGATCTACAGAGATGCCTTCTGTTGATACTACATGGTCAAGGAACTTAACCGTCTTCATCTAGAATTCACACTTGCTGAACTTGGCATATAATTGGTGCCTTCTGAATGTCTCCATCACTATTCGCAAGTGTTCCATGTGTTCAACGTCTGTCTTTGAGTAAATCAGGATGTCGTCCACGAATACCACCACAAACTGGTCAAGGTATTATCTAAACACTAGGTTCATTTAATCCATGAATGTTGCTGGGGCATTGGTCAAACCAAAGGGCATCACGGTGAATTCAAAGTGTTCGTATCTTATTCTGAAGATTGTCTTGTATATGTCGGACCCCCTGATCCTCAACTGATGATATCAATCTTTGAGAAATAAGTAGCTTATCTAAATTGATTGAATAGGTCATCAATCCTCGATAGAGGGTACTTATTCTTTACTATAGCTTGGTTTAGCTTCCAGTAGTCGACACATAGTTTCATAGAATCATCTTTCTTCTTCACGAACAGTACGTGAGCTCCCTAAGGTGACTCACTTGGCTTGATAAAGCCTTTTTCCCAGAGCTTATCGAGTTGAGACTTAAGCTATATTAGTTTTACTGGTGCCATTCTGTAAGGAGGTATGGCTATAGGGTTGGATCCAGGGTGAAGTTCAACCTTAATTCTAATTCTCTAGTAGGTGGTAGTCTAGGTAAGTCGTCTGGAAATACATCCTCGTACTCACTAATCACTGCTAAGTCTTGGATTTTTTTTAATTCAACAGGTTCTTCTTCGGAGAGTTCTTTAAACTCATTCTTTCGCCTTAAGCAGCTCATCATCGCTAAGGTTGCACTCCTCAATAGTCGCCACATATCCCCATTTATTCTATAGGTTTCGCCAGAAGGTGGGGTTATGGTCACTCATCTCTTAGGACAATCTGTTTGGGCTTGGTACTAGTCGAAACAATCCATCCCCAAGATTACATCATGGCTATAGAAAGGTAATGTACATAGATCAACTATTAAGAGTTTATATCCAAGCTTTAGGTCACAACTACACGTTCTTTTTGAAGTCAAAGTGGTCCCTATTGATTTGAACACATTCAAAGTCATGGGTAGTGTTTTGTTCACAAGTTGTAACCTATCAGCTAATTTCTCAAAAATAAATGATTTTGAGGCACTTGAGTCAAACAATAGTTTCACAGTGACATTGAATAACAGGAATGTACCTTCCACTGTAGGGACTGGGTCTTCTTGAGTCTTGACAACAAACATTTTAGCCTAGTTGTGACCACGACCTTGGTTCTGCCCATGATTAGCATTCCATTGCTATTGCTTGACTTGAAGACGACCATTCTAACATCCTTCCTGAGTGTTCTGATGTTGCTAGGGAGCCTGAGTTAATGCAGTTAGGCAATTTCTTGTTATATGGCTTCTCTGCCTGCACACATAACGTAGCCCTTGTCTCTTTGCTTGTTCCCTTATCTCGTCTTTATTCTGATCGTATCTCTATGGTACATTCCCACCATTCATACTTTTCTTTTGAGTCCCTTGATTATTTTCATTCCTAGGCCTCTTATTCTTCCCCCTCAACATTTGTTTCAAGTTGAGTTCTTGTTCCAGAGTTAGGGCCTTTTCTACGATGTCTTTGTAAGTCTTTAGGCCTAGAGTCTTCACTATCTTTTGGATCTCCATCTTGAGAGCTTGTGCGAATCGATTGGCTTTGCTTTTCTTCTCCCTGATCAGATCTGGTGAGAGTTTGGCTAATTTAGTGAACTTCCTCTCCTATTCAACTATGGTCATGTCCTTCTAATTCAGTTGAACAAAGTCCTCCTATAGCTTGCTCAAAGTCACTTCCGAAAAAATCTTTTCATAAAAGATCTTTGTGAAGTTTTCCCAACTTATCTTTTCAACGTTGGTGTTTGTTTCATCAAACATTCGTACTAACATGACTCTAGTTTCGATTTCTAGGTTCTCAATTTGTTCAATGGCCTAAAGGTCTTTCTTCTTGGTTCTTTTCATGCATAGGTACAAGATTTGGTCTCAAAGCAAATAAATAGTAAAGCATGCATATCACACAATCATACAATCAAACAGTCCACACTAGCACTACAAAGTTCCAAGCTTCCACCTAAGCTTTCAGGTTCAAGTGTCTCATACCACTCTACCCCTTCCACTTAGGTTTTCACCCAAAATAGAGTCGCACCTAAACAATTTCAATAATTGCTCGATAACTTAGGTTCCCGAGCCCACTATATCCAACTGCCCATACCAGCTGAGCATAGAGAAACCTATTCTTCTAGAGCTACCGATCATTCACCATACATATTCCATCATTCTTCGAGTCCAGGCTTCCTCCATACCCTCGAATTCCTTTGCATCCCATATTACATAGAAACTGAAAGATATAGAAGCATCCCGGTCCTGCGTCCTAATCAAACAATTTTTTGTTTTCATACAAGTTTCAGTCTCTAGCCTATGTGCTAAAGATTTATGCTTTTGATCCATTGTGCCACTCGTGGCTGCACCACATTTCTACCTAGAGTGTTTCCTCTAGACCTAGGGTTTAATGTGGTTAACTCACAATGTTTATCTAGTGTTTGGCATCTTTTTGACTTCTAATCAGTTTCGTGCCCTAATTTTTTTTTCACCTTCTATTTTTCTTTTATAGAAAGTAAGAGTATTCTTCAACTCAGAGTACTCGTATAAGCTGGTGAGATAACCTCCAAATCGAGCAGCAAGACCAAATTCTACTTAGCAACCATGTTTTCTAGGGTGGGATAACCCACCTCCTTTTCAATGTTTAACTTTACTCAAAACAAGGCTTACCCACTATCAACTCAACTTGTAGTCTTTGTATCCAAACAAAACATCTCAAAACATATCTTTCCTTTCTAAAAACACTTTCTCAAACATTTTTCAATTTTCAAAAATAAAAGGCAGGGTATTAAAGTTTCAATTCAATTCAATGTGAAACCCTAGTTTGAGTTTCTAATTCTTGTCAAGCAACTAATGTTTGACTTTCTATTTCTAGTCTAATCAACACATGTTAATGCTTGACTTTCTATTTTTAGACCAAGACATCTAAAGCTTAAGCTCTGATATCACACTTGTAACAACCCAACCCCTGAGACTTTCATTTTGGACTTTACCACAAGGCGGGTAAGGCTAGTGTTACTTTACAAGTACACAACTTGACTTTGTATTTTAGTTATTTCATGCCTCAATAGTATTTAGGAGTACATAACTCAACCTTGAAGAAAAATTATTACAGCGAAAAATTCAAAACTTGGGCAAAATGCCCTTATATAGAAATTAGAAACTTTCTAAAAAAAACTTAATTAATATTCATAGTCTTCATGCAAGTCAATTTTCTGAAAAATATGAGGAAAAGGGGTGAGTACATAGCCCAATAGATCTTTTTCAAACCACTAAATTACTAATTTAACATTAATAACACATTCAAATTCAAACACTTATAAATCATTAGGTGTTTCAAACAACATTTTGTTTATAGTGGTAAATTTGACTGAAAGGGTTTCAAAGCCCTTAATGTTCTTTATCAAAATACCTCTCTTGAGTGAAAAGATAATTTTTTATGTCAAGTATTTTGGGACATCACCCGTGTGAACTAATCAAATGTAAAGAACACCCACAGTGACCCTCATGTTTATTGTGACAGAACGTGTTTCTTAATCTCAACATCTTTCATTAAATCCCATAATCATGAATCATAAATAAACTACACTCAAAAAAAAAAATTTCAACATGTTTAACATACAGACATTCAAAACATGAAAGCAAACACTTAGTATGCATCACACTTTAAACCAAACCTAAACATGCATAATCTAAGCATGACATGATTTCATGACATACATGCAAATCTAATTTAAAAAAAAAAACATGCTATTCAAATATTAATTTGCATACTAAACTAAAATTAAACATGCACGAACATGGTATTAAACTAAATAAGTAGAATATGGATTTGATAAGTCACTTCCACCTTAAAAGTAAATTTCTTTTGCATGCTTCTGAAATCTTGCAGAACTCTGTTACTCCAAAACTTCTAAACACTCAAGAACTCTCAAGAACACTCAAAAACAGTTCAAGATCACTCAAGAACTGAGGGGATTGCCAAGAAGAAGGCTAGAGAGAGTCAAGAGGGACTAGTATGCTTTTGCTTTGGGATGAAAAGAATGGGAGCACTAGAGGTCCTTTATATAGAGTTTGGGGGAGTGAAAATTGGTAACTTTGGGCTGAGGTTCGAGTATTGCCAATAACAAAACCCTACACCCAGTCAGTGGTGGTTGAGGTGGGGACAATATCAGTATGTAGTGGGCCCGGGTTGTTACAAGAGGTTTCAGAGTCGCTCTAGGTGTGACGACAATGTGAGTCCAAAGGACAGGACTACTCCAAGGGGGGTGAATTATAATATCCTACATTAGTTTGACACTAGAGCGATGCCTAGGCTAATTAAGCAATTACAAACCTTACTAGTGCCGAACGATTTTGGGAGACTCAGGTTCGAATCTTGCCAAGAACAAAACCCTACACTCAGTTAGTGGTAGCTAAGGTGGGGACAATATCAGTATGTAGTGGGCTCGGGTTGTTACAAAAACCCTCAAACAGAACTTAGAAGAATAAACTAATAGGCTAATGAACACATCGAGAACCTAGAGACATAAATCTAGAATCATGATAACACATACGAAATGAAAACCTGAGGAAACAAATACTGAAAAGATTTTTTACTTGTAGATAATAGCCGGATCCAAGGGATACACTACCAAAGCTGTCATGTCTGACGAGACTAAACGACGAGGACAAGAGGCACAGTCTGGTGTTATTAAGACTCAGACTGAAAATATGCCGACGAAGGTCACCAAGATGGTTATGGAGCAGATTACGAGGACATTACCTCATATGATATCACAGGCATTGCTACAGTCGTAGTTACAGGAATAAATTCCAATGCAATAACCAGTGCCAATACTCGAGGTCCTGGCTTGTCGGAGGGCACAAGAAGACAGCAAAGACAATGAACAGAGAGACATGCTTATGGCGTTGCAGAAACTCCGCCCATCTCAATTTGATGGTGTTTCTAACTGTATGACGACAGACCACTAGTACTAGGAGTTGTATGAACACCTGGACGTATTAGGGGCAACGGGTCCTTGTAGAGTGGTGCTGGCTACCCATTAGTTCAAGGGACCAACTAAGAGTTGGTGAGGATGCTAAAGGTGGATCCACACACTCACGTCAGGCAGAAGAACTGGGAGGAGTTCACAGAAGTGTTGTCTGAGAAGTTCTTCCCAAAGGCTACATAGAGGAAGATGTAGTTCAATTTTGTCAAGTTAGACCAGAGGGACATGATGGTAGCGGAGTATGAAATTAAATTCACTAAATTGGCCAAATTTTCACTTGAGCTAATTAGGGAGGAGAAGATGAAGGCCAACAGATTTGCAGAGGGTCTCAAGATTGATATCCGAAAAATGATAATGCCAATGGGCGTAAAGAAATACAAAGACATCATGGAAAAATCATTGATATTGGAGCAAGAACTCAACTTTGAACAGAAGTTAAGGAATAAAAATAAGAGCCTAGGTAATGAAAAACATTACCAAGGAAAGCAAAAGAAAAAGAATATCAGTTAAACAATGGCAACAAAGTGCCTCAGACTCAGAACTGACCCAAATGAGCCATAGAGGAACAGTTGGAGTAGGCCAAACGTCAAGGACTGTGCGTCCATTGTAATCAGTCAGGAGATATCGCAAAGTTTTATCCTACCCAAACCCAAACTCCACAATAGCAAAAACCACAAAACAATCAAGGAGGAAGACAAAATGGTCATCCTCGGGGTAGACAACAGCAACAAAATGCTAACCAAGGACAAAACCAAGGTTGTGGGCAAAACCAGGCCAAAGGGTTTGTTGTTGTTAATGTTCAAGAGGATCAAATCCCTACAGTAGAAGGTACATTTCTGTTGTTTAATGTTGCTGTGAAACTATTGTTTGATTCGGGTCCTACGAAATCCTTTATTTCTAAAAAATTGGCAGATAGGTTGCAACTAGTGACAAAAACATTACCTGTGACCTTGAATGTATTCACACCCATAGGAACTACAATCACCTCAAAAGAGAATGTATATTTGTGACCTTATGTTTGGAGATAAACTGGTCTCAATCGACCTCTACGTACTTCCATTTTATACATATGATGTAATCTTGGGGATAGATTGGTTAAACCAGTATCAAACACAAATAGATTGTCCTAAGAGGCAAGTATCGATAACATTACATTCGGGAGAAACCTATAAAATCAATAGTGATATGCAAAGATTAACTAAAAGCTTGATGATAGCCATTTTGAACTGCATAGATAGAAAGATGAACTCAAGAAACTCTCAGAGGAGGACCCTATGGAGCACAGAGGAATCTAGAACTTAGAAGTGGTAAGGGAATATGAAGATGTGTTATTGGGTGACTTACCCAGACTACCACCGATTAGAAAAGTAGAGTTCAAGATCAAACTTCACCTTGAGACCAACCTCATAGCCATACCTTCCTATAAATGGCACCAGTGGAGCTAATCGAGTTAAAGACTTAGCTAGATGAGCTTTAAAAGAAATGATTCATTAGGCCAAGTGAGTCACAATGAGGAGCTTCGGTATTGTTCTTGAAGAAGGAGGATGGGTCTATGAGATTATGTATTGACTATCAAAAACTGAACTAGGCAGCAGTAAAGAACAAGTATCCCCTGCCAAGGATTGATGACCTATTCAATCAATTGAAAAGAGCTACCCATTTCTCAAAATTGATCTTAGGTTAGGATATCGCCAATTGAGAATCCGAGAGTCTGATATATACAAAAATAACTTTTAGAATGCGGTATGGAAACTTTGAGTTCACAATGATGCCATTTGGTTTGACCAATGCACCAATAACCTTCACAAATCTAATGAATTGAGTGTTTCAGCAATATCTTAACAAGTTTGTTATGTATTCGTAGATGACATCCTAATTTACTCTAAGTCCAAAGCTGAACACTTGAGGATTGTGTTGGAGACCCTTAGAAGAACCAGTTCTATGCCAAGTTTAGCAAGTGTGATTTTTGGATGAAGACGGTCAAGTTCCTTGGCCATGTAGTATCAGTAGAATGCATCTCTATAGACCCTGAGAAGATAGAAGTTGTTAGGGACTAGAAGCAACCAAAGATAGTTATAGAGATTAGAAGTTTCTTAGGCCTAGTTGGATATTATCGAATATTCATTCGAGAGTTCTCCAAGTTGGCCGAACCCATGACCAAACTAACCAAAAAGGGACTAAAATTTAGTTGGGATGAGGAGAAGTGTGAACAATCATTCCAAGAATTGAAGAGGAGATTGACTATAACCCCCATCTTAGTCACTCCTACCCATGGTGTTGAATATGTGCTGCATACGGATGCCTCACAGAATGAATTGGGTGTAATCTTGATGCAAGACCGAAAGGTTATTGCATATGCCTCAAGACAATTGAAGATCTATGAACAAAACTACCAGACCCATGACTTGAAGCTAGCTACCATCGTATTTGCCCTAAAGACTTGGAGACACTTTCTTTACAGTGAGAACTTTAACCTATTTTCAAATCATAAAAGTAAAAAATATATCTACGCGCAAAAGGAGTTGAACCTCAGACAACAAAGATAGATGAAGTTTCTTAAGGTTTATGATATCCAACTATAATACCATCCGGGAAAGGCCAATATGGTGGTTTATGCCTTGTGTAGGAAATCCAACAAACAGGAGGAAGAGAAGAGTCAGATGTACCAATTGATTGAAGAGTTCAATCTAGGCTTAAACTTAAATGAAAACCACACTTATCTTTACAATATGACTTCCAACCGAATCTTTTATATCAAATCAGGGACAAAGGCAAGATAAGTGGCTCACAAGCCTATTAGAAGGATTAGAATAAGGTAAGCATACTGACTTTAGGTTAGATGCTAAAAATACCCTAAGGCTTGGAGATAAAATTTGTGTGCCTCAAAATGGACAGAGTAAGCAATCCAAAGTAGACAAAGCCCATCAACGCAATGCATCCAGGCGATGACAAGATGTACCAAAACCTTCATAAGACCTACTGGTGGCAAGTAATGAAAAGAGATGTGGCTAAGTATGTCTTCAAGTGATTAACGTGTCAGCAGGTGAAGGCAAAACACTAAAAGCCCATTGGGATGTTAAAACCACTCCCAGTCCCTAAACGGAAGTGAGATAACATTGTCATAGACTTTGATAGCGGATTACCCTAGAACCAGAAGGGAGAAGATATTGTATGGGTAATCGTGGATTGTCTCACTAAGGTGGCTCATTTCTTGTCCATTGGATCTATAGACCAAGTCAATAAGCTGGGAGAACTCTATGTGAAGGAGATAGTAAGACTTCATGGTGTACCTAAGACAATATTATCTGACAAAGACTCTTGATTTACATCACATTTATGGCAGAGTCTACAAAAGGAGTTGGGAATGAAACTCACCATAAGCACCGCTTTCCATCCTCAAATTGATGGTCAATCTGAAAGAGTCATTTAGACATTAGAGGACATGTTGAGGTTTTGCGTCCTCCACTTCAAGGGAAATTGGAGTAAGTGCTTCAGTTGGTAGAGTTTGCTTATAACAACAGTTAATAGGCAAGTACAAAGATGGCTTTGTATGAAGCTCTTTATGGGAGGCCTTGCTGATCACCAACTTATTGGGATGAACTTGAGGATCACGTACTTACCGGGCCAGATCTAGTGGAGGAGATGACTAGTCAAGTAAAACAGATACAAAAGAGATTGTCCATGACATAGAGTAGACAAAAAAGCTATGCTGGTAAGAGGAGAAGACCCTTGGAGTTTCAGGTAGGAGATAAGGTGTTCCTAAGAATTAACCCTCATAAAGGAATCAAGCAGTTTGAATATAAAGAGAAGTTATCGCCTAGATCCATAGACCCATTTGAGATGCTTAGAAGAATTGGAGAATGCACCTATGAATTGGGCTTACCAAATCGACTATCTTCAGTACACAATGTTTTCTATGTAACGACCAATATTTTTAAGAAATTGAGTCGATGGGCTCAACATGTATTTTCATGTATTAATTGATGAACTATAAGTGAAAATACATGATTTTACGGGTATTACATAATTTAATGTGTGAATTAAATAAAAAAAATGTGATTTTAGGAAATGAAATTAATTAATATGAAAATTAAAATAAAATAATATAATATGATGAGATGAATGAATTCAATACATTAATTTCATGTATGTATATATATAGGTACAAATATATGTATAAGATAAAAAAACATATATGATGATGATTATTGTTATGTATGTGTGTGTGTTTGCTTGTTAGATTAAGAGATAACTATATATATATATATGTATGTATGTATGTATGTATGTATGTATGTATGTATGTATAATGAGAATGATATAAATAATTATGAGTAGTTGGAAAAATAAAAAATTAAATAAATAAATAATATGTATAAAGATATTGAAGGTGAGTTGGATGGGAATTAAAAATAAATAAATAAATAATAAGATAATCTAAGATGATGCCAAATAGATAATGAAAGAAAATAAATTAATGGAAATTGATTTATTAATGAGATAAAGATGGAGAGCTAGTGGAAGATAAAGTTGATGAGTCATATGATGAATAATAAAGGGATAATAAGAATAATGAAGAGATAAAGAGATAAAGATAATAAGAATAACAAAAATAATAAGGATAATAAGATAATAAAGAGATAACAAGAATAATAAAGGGATAAAAAAATAAAAATAATAAGAATAACAAAAATAATGAAGGGATAATGAGAATAATAAAGAGATAATGGAAAATTGATGAGTCAAAAGATAAGGGAGAGCCATTATTGTTGACTAATTATGCATTAAATGTAGTGGTGACTCAGCCCAAGCAAAAACTATAAATACCCCCTCTCATTCTCTCATTTCTCATTCAATTTCCTCACATTCCATCCCATTTCATTTGCTCATACTTGCCATTCAGATCAAAGAAAGAAAAGAAAAGAAAAAGAAAAGAGAAAAAGAGGAGTGGCCCACTTTGGAGATTCGACATTTTGGGTAAACTACTTTTTCTTCTTTTCAATTCTGAATTATTATATAAATTGTGAATTTCAATTTTATAGTATAGTTTCAATAAGTGTATTAATTTAATGCGCGATCCAAAATTAGCATATATTTTTCCTAGAAATAAAACTATACAATATATATATATCTCATTGTGTTCAGATTTATGTATATTATTTGTACCCTCGTTGACCCTAGGAAATTAAATGATAGTTGAAAGTCGACACATAAGGAGCATACCCATTAATACTGAAATTTTAGTCGATGGGTACTAAAATGTCTAAAATGAAACTCTTAACTTAATGACACTGAAATTAGGATTTTTGGAGGTCAACGGACATATTAAATTTGTGTTTATGCGATTGGAGAATCAATTCATAATATAGAAAAAAAAAATATATATATATATATATAGAGTAAAAATAATGATAAATAATAGAGGAAGAAATGTTATATAATGTTGTATAATATTATGAAATATTTATTAGGGAAATCTATAACATAGGAAATAATATTTATATATTGAAGTGCCAAATTTATAAAAGTGGCTAGTTATTGTGTACCACAGGTGGGACACATGTCGACCATACATATTACTAGTATTTTGAGTCAATATTAAAGGCTTAATTGACCTTGTTAATCCCGTTGACCTTGTCAATTTGACAGGTCAGCGTGAGTTAGGTTTAGATAGAGTTGACTATAATTGACCAAGTCAATTCTTTGATTGATCAAAGACCATACAATTAGATTTGAGCTAAGTTTTATATGGATATTAAGAAACTAAGTTGATTGCGCAAGATCAAACATCATCAGGACACAACCGTCACTAGAGGACCACTGGGAGCTAAGCATCCTTGTGAGTAGTGTTTTCTAATTTATCACTTAACTTGTTATTCTATCATAAATAAAATGATCTTACATATTGAAATGCATTTGCAATCTTTAAATGTGATTTAAATGAAAATGTGCACCGAATATCGAGGTTCGAGTGTGGGTTAGGGTATTGGATGTGGTAGAGTATTGAGGACGAGTGGCTGTCACACCCGAGGGTGCGCTCGGGCCAAGTCTATCAATTGGGCTCCCCTAGAGCATTGAGTGGCCACCTAGCACAGAGTGCCCTGAGGGGGGTTCTGTGGGCCTAGATTGGGGTCGTCACCGATATACCTAACCGTCAAGTTTCTCCCGCTCAAGTGAATTTATGTATTTTCAGAATTAAAACTGTTTTCAAAATGGAAGGTGCACAACTGCATTGTGAATTTAACATTCATTAACTATTTCACTCATTCGCATTATTATTATTGTGAATTCATACATGACATTGTTTTTCTAAAATTCTTGTTCTAAGTTATAGATTATGTTACATTACTCACTGAGCCGCTGTAGACAAAATTGGCTCACTACTCTAACATTTCGGGTTCTTCTTCTGTGGATAAGGGGAAGGTTGTCATCACGTAGAGCGCACCACGTTTACTTCAGAAGGTATCCTCATGTAGTTAACTGTTTTGAGAGTTAGTATAATGTATAGGGAGTGAGAAAAATATTGTAGATATTTTGACTTAGGCATTCCGCTACTCTACATTAAGGACACTGTATACATAATTAACTTTTGTTAAAAAAAAATTTTATTGTAATTATTTGTTCTAATTGCTTTCGCATTTATTATGACTACTCTGATAGTGTTATATATGGTGGTGTTGTGAAGAGGCTTAACAGTGTTTTGGGCAAGCTCAGTTTGGAAATGCGTTTGTCAGAACATTGTGTCAGTCGGTACATCCTTCTCCCTAGGGAAGTGGTCCCGACAATATTGGTATCAGAGTCCAAGGTTTTCCAGTTAAAGAATAACAATTGGTATTAACCTAGAGAACCTCAGAGTAATCGCAGATGTTAGCAAAACCTTAAGAATGACTTAGAATAGCACAATTAGCCATCTTCCTTAGTCCCGATTGTTGTCGACCCAATTCAGATATATCAGGCGGTGGGACAACCACTGACTCAGTATGGGGTTCAAGGTAGAGGTCAAGGAAGGGGCCGAGATTCAGGACATAGAGGCTATGGTCCGACCTAGACAAATCAGGCTATGCAGGGACATCAGATTATATGTTATTAGTGTGGTCAACCAGGCCATAGACGATATGAGTGCCCTATGCTTGTTCCAGCTTCCAGTGTACCCACCACTACTATTACTCGAGGGAGCGCACAGGCCATCACACAACCTGATCCAGAGGCTACAATGACTCTGATAGGAGGTATCATTTCTATTTTAGATTCTACCTTGTACGTGTTGATTGATGCAGGATCTACCTTATCATTCATCACTGGACATGCCATAGACAGATTGGGATTTAAACCCTTTAGGTTACCCACCTTGCTCATGTTGAGTACTACAGCCAGGGAACGCATTTACTGTAAGCTGATTTGTGAGGGTTGCGTGTTGAGGTTGGGTGACTTGGAGACCATTGTTGACCTTCAGGTGTTAGAATTCCTAGAGTTTGATGCAATACTAGGAATGGACTAGCTAGCCGCATACCATGCACATGTCGACTATTTTGCCAAGAGGGTCGTATTTTAGATACCAGGGCAACCTGTTATTATCTTTCAGGGTAGTGCCTCTAATAGATCGAGAACTCGAGGTAAAATGGCAACTCAAAGCGAGATTGATACTCTAGTTGGTCTAACCACTATAGATGAGGGACCTTCTGTAATACCCCAGAATTTTGTCAAATAATCAAATAAATTAATTTTAAAATTCTTTTGAGTGCAAATTGTGAGATAACACATGAAAAATAAAATAAATTAGAGTTATAGTGAAAATTAAACAAATAAAACCTTAATTTGATAATTAAATAAAAATTAAGGTTTAGTAAAATAAATAAACAAAAAATAATAATAATAATAATAAAGCATAAATACACGTATTGACTAATATGTGAGTAAATAAGGTGTATGTTAACATAAT
>JAJIYU010010496.1:0-16020 GCA_030144865.1 Tinospora cordifolia | reverse complement strand
GCATGTTTGGCATGGCATTGGCAGATGCCAAATGAACAATGCATTTAAGAAAATAATCGCTTGGAAACGAGCCACGTCATCCCGCAGCTTCGGACCGCTGCGTTAAGAACCAATGGCCGAAACTCGACGAGATGTCCGCCAGGTTCAGCCAAGGCTGTAGATTCTCCTTCAGACCAAATTACCCCCTCATTTCTCAAAAATCTTTACCATCGCTATGCAGTACATTTGTCATCTACCGCCTCGAGATCCCTCTTCTATGATTACGAGGAGCGTCATGATCGTCGAAAACGTACCATTTTGTGCCTTATAAATTGTTAGTGCCAGTGCTAGTCTCACTACTGTGACTGATCGGCCTAGGGTTCGAGATCTTCGTTTAAGGTTGGTTTGTTCTTGTTAAGATTCTACCTGTTTATTTTGATCTTGTTGTTTTGTGTTGATTTTGATCGAGTTTGATCTAAAAATGTAGAGAATCGGATTAGATTATGGCTGAAGCTGAAGCAGTTCCGAGCGAACATGTGTTGGAATGGCCACAGAAAGACAAGCGTCGACTCTTACACGCTGTGTATCGAGTTGGTGATCTAGATCGAACCATTAAGTATGTTTTGTTTAATTTCAACATCTTAATCTAACAAGTTTTAAGTAATATATTTGGGTTAGATGAAAAACCGCATGATTTTTTTTGTAAAATGTTTTTATGATGTAATTCTGATGCTAGGTTTTATACGGAATGCCTTGGGATGAAGCTGTTGAGGAAGCGAGACATTCCTGAGGAAAAGTATTCGAATGCTTTTCTAGGGTTTGGGCCTGAGGAATCCCACTTTGTAGTGGAATTGACTTACAGTATGTTGTTCTGATTAGTTCTTGTTACTTATAATCCCTTTAGTACATCGTTACTTTTGTTTTCTGATTATCCCCTAAGATTGAATAACATTAATGCTTGAAGGTGCTGAGATCTATGTTGTGATTGTCTATTTTTGTGCTTCTCAGACTATGGAGTGGACAGCTATGACATTGGAACAGGGTTTGGGCATTTTGCAATTGCAACTGAAGATGTATGTGTTGTCATATGTTCTTAATATGTAGAAACAATATTATGGCCATTTATTGGACAAATGGAGACTATTTACTCCTATGGGATGACAGGTCTATAAGCTCGTTGAGGACATACGGGCCAAGGGGGGAAGTATTACACGTGAACCCGGGCCAGTTAAAGGTGGCTCAACTCACATTGCCTTTGTAAAGGATCCCGATGGCTACATTTTTGAACTCATTCAAAGGGGTCCGACTCCTGAACCGCTATGTCAAGTTATGCTTCGTGTGGGCGATTTGGATCGTTCTATTAAGTTCTATGAAAAGGTATCCTTTTGAACTGGAGTGGCAGTACATATTTCATGTATGTGCCTATGTTTTTGAGTTATATACATGTTGCTCTAAGTTACTTGTTGCACTATAAGGGATGTTTCAGCGTAAACATATTGTCAGATGTTCAATTGGTAGATACAACCTCATTCACTGCAGGGCAAGTCTCATACGTTAGACCCAAGATGTGGTAATATCTGGGCATTTGGGATTGGAGTGCTGATACAGCAGAACTTGTAGTCGGATTGACTCTATAACTTTGTGATTGAAATCTTAGGGAAGAGCTTTCCCAGATCAAGAGTTGCTCTAGAACTGTAGAACACCAAGATGTTATAATAGTGCTACATTGGTTGTGCAAAAGATCTGTTTGGGAATAGGATGTATTGTTTGCCTTCTTTAAAGTTTGAATATGAGGAATACATATCTTCTACTCAATACATTGGGAACAAATAATTTTCATTGAACCTTTCGCCTCTTTATCCATGCAGGCCTTGGGCATGAAGCTATTGAGGAAGATTGACAACCCTGCATACAAGGTAAATGCTTATCAGCTTGCATTTAAGTGATCATTAATGTTTTTTTGTTCTTTCTACTTTCTCTAGTCTGATATGTGCTTCTTAAGCATTTGTTTAAATGCTTTTGTTTTCTGGTGCAGTATACTTTAGCAATGATGGGATATGCTGATGAATATGAGACGACTGTGTTGGAGTTGACATATAATTATGGTGTGACTGAGTACACCAAAGGAAATGCATATGCACAGGTCAACTAATTGCCAATTTGTGGTTGTCCCTGGGCTTTTTAATGTTCATTTTCTTTTCCTTTTAAATTTTGTATTCTGATGCATTTGATGTCATTTTCCAGATTGCTATAAGTACTGATGATGTGTACAAGAGTGCTGAGGCTGTTAAAGTGGTTACTCAGGAACTGGGAGGAAAAATAACCCGTGAGCCTGGTCCAATTCCTGGAATTAATACCAAAATCACCTCATTTCTTGATCCGGATGGCTGGAAAACGGTAAGATTCATTCAGTTTTGTATGTGCAACTCATCACATGTTCTTTAATTCAGGTTGACTACTGGATACTTCAATAGTATTGTCTCATGCTGCATATTTTCAATGGGTGCATCTTTATTAATTTCATTGGTGTCCATATATTGTTATTATTTTGAGAATGTATGTATATCCCATGCTATCTTAAGCATATATTCATTGGATTTTCTTTTTTTTTTCTTTTTTTAATTTTTATAGGTGCTTCAAATTGCTTTAAAATGACATTGTTAGTAGAAATAGCACTGCTTTGGAAAGGATCAATCATATTTGACTTTTAGTTGCCTATTCTTGGGATTGTGATTAAACAAACAGCCTTGATGTGTGAAATACATACTCATTAGTTGAGCAAGTTAGGATTATTGATGATATATTTCTTTTGCTTAAAAATATAATAGGGTTGCCTCTTCAAAAGCACTTCTAACTATGGTTTAAAATTCTCTATAACTTGGCAAATTTTCCGAACTATGTTCCTTTTTTACTGTTGAAATAGACACTGGATGTAAAATAGAAGTTGTGAAAATTCATTGGAATAATTCAAGGAATTTTAGAACTTTAACAAACTTTGATAAAATTTCATATTCAATTTCAATATGCGAAAAATGGACAAACATTTTGATAAAATATGGAGAACCTCCATCAAAATTGATGAGATTTGGTAGAGTTGTGAAAAATGTTTTTTTTTTTTTTTATTAATGAAAAACAAGGACACCAATAATTGTTTGTTATTTTTAACTTCATCAACTAATATAACAATATAAATTTCAAATCTTGAAAAGTTAAAAAATTATAAATTTATGTGATATATTGTACCAAAGAAGCAAATAATGAAATACAATTGTAATAAGATAAAAGTTTAAAAATGAATTTAAAGTGAACTCAAAGTCATGTTCATTTAGCTTACTTTCATAAAACAAGATCAAAAAATATATTTACATAAAAAAACTAATAAATTAAGCATAATAGAAGTTAAATTGTGTAAAGTATAGATCACAAAAAAAAGAAAAAAAAAAGAAAAACACTAAAAGTCAATATCTCAAATTTTCAACTCACTTAATAAGATTGATTTTTTCGGGTCACTTGTATTTTTATGCACTAAAGCTGTCTGTTTATATCAATTTTTAGCTTAGTCTACAGTAAATCTAAATATTTAAGTATCTCTATGCGTAATTCTCCACGTTGAATTAAACTTCTTTGACGTAATTCCAATTTTCAAGTCCTTGAATTCATCCAAAATCAGTTTCTGAATCCTTGCTTCTTGCTTCTTGTCGAAGTGCGTTATTCAAAATAAAATAAAATGAAATAAAAGAGTGCATCTAAATGACTGAGATTTCATTCCAATGAAATGCAAATCTTGATTTGTCTATGAACATCTATGAACAATAACATTCTGTTCTACAAATTTTAAAATTTACCAAAGTTGCGTATATTAGAGCAGAACTCTTATATTTTATTTATGAAAAGTGGACATGTCATGGTAATTGAGATTTCCACTTTGGTTGGATCATGTTTATCTGCTCAGTAAGATTTGTCTAAGTAGATTCACAAGTATGTATTGAGTACTAATTTTTTTTATTTGATGGAGGAGAAACAATACAAGTATGTATAAAGTAAATATCCACGACTGTGACTATGGATGTGAAAATCCCAGTGATTTATATGACCAGTTTTCAATTCACATTTATTGCTTAAATGCATGTGATTTGACAATGTAGAAGTCTTGTGTTTTTATTACACGCCCACTTCTTATGTCCACCTAGCATCACTTTTAGGTTATGAACTGTAAGTAATTTTGCTATTATGTATAATGTGTAATCACATGCTCTGATGAAATTTAAACGTGTAATCACTTGCATTCAAGTTTCTCAAGTATAGCAATTTTTTAGGAACCCATTTAAGGTGTATTTATAGTCAATAATATGATTTACTGATTTGAATCACAACTGACTGTTCGGGGACATTGGAAGCTCTTCTTAGTTTAGATTGCTGAGGCATCTCCTTGTGTTCTAAATGAGGGGCTGGAAGGTGTCTATTATTTTTACTAGGGCTCATTATTGGATGGAATGTCATGCATAGAACCTTTAGCACATTACCTTTCTTTAGTGTACTTCTTTTGAAATGCTCGGCAGTCATCCACTACACTAATTCATCCCTTCAAGGACTTCCTTTGGATAGCATCTTAGATAGCTGGCTCTACCTGAACAGAAGCCAACGAAAAGAACAGTTTAAATGTTGGCATGCTTGTTGGAACACTTAATACCCTGAGTCATGAGCGATAGCCCATGCCATCAAAGGCAAAGCCGAGCTAGATAAGCGGTGAAGAGAGCTTTCTTTGGGGCCCCTTGTGCCATTCCTGACTTTACTAGGCCTAGCAACTTGATCGTAAGCCTCACTGACCATATAGTGGATGAACTTTTTGGGGAAGCTGTTACTTGTGGAAAAAGTTTGTCACACCAAGAGTCCCAAGTTTTTTTTTGTGGTGAAGGTGGTGATTGTTCTAGTTATTGAAGAAATTTACGTGCCTAGGGATTGGATCTATTCCAGACCTTGTACAAAGAAGTAATACCATCAATTCCTTAAAGAGTATAAATTTGGAAACTACTTCTCTAACAATGGAGGGGTCAAAACATTTAGAAACTACTTCTCTAACAATGGAGGGGTCAACACCTGTGTATGTTGATCCTTTCCCTGATAAGGTTACAGAATTGGAATGTCAGGCTAGTGTGTGATAACCTTGGATTTACTTTTTCAAAGGCATCCTGTCATTTCTTAATTTGGATAACCTTTAGACTCAACAATTATAAGTGAACTCAGAAACAAATGGGGTAACATATGCTTCGAAGCTGCTGCTGTCTTAGACATGAAAACAAAATTTGAAGTCTTAACATTAGTTGGTCTTACCTCAACTATCTATTTTAAGGTCGGCAATCGGGTAATGATGTATTCTGTCCAAAGAGTATACCAATTATATGCAATTGGATCGTCTTAAATCATGTGTTGTCAGTGTATGATTCTGGCAATCTGATGTTGCATTAGTATATTGACTTAAATTGATTGAGTAGAATATAATGTTTGATCCCTTGATATTGAATGTTTGTTTCATAGTTGGAATTTGCTTCCTTTGGATACTTGATTTAGTAGTAAATAACAATGTTTCTGCATTATTTGTTCCATTTGGTTTTTTAACCTCAGGTTTTGGTTGACTATGCGGACTTCCTCAAGGAGCTGGCGTAGTAAGTGATTGTGCAGAGGGAACTTCACGACTACTACCTGAAAATAAAGTTTTTTCTTCCTTTCCTCCCTCCCTCTTTTTGTTACTCTAGGCCCAGATGCATCATACAAATAGTAGTTCAATGTCTGTTCTATAATGATATGTGAAACTAAGCTACTTTAGCAAATATCATGAATGGATCTATGTATGGCATGTGGACTTGGGTTAGTAATTGATAGCAATCTTTAGCCTATTCTGTCTGAAATTCTTTTTTGAAAGAAAAGGTTTGCTGACATTATAAACCTGTTGAATGATAATTACGGTCAGAAACACTGCAGGCTAAACAAACAAAGAAGAAGATGACCATGATTAGAGGAGAAAAAAAAAAAAAAAAAAGAGCTATAATATTGCTCTTTCCGGAGCACTCCTTCCTCCACGGAAAGATTGACGTAGAGCTGTGATCCAACGACGTAATAAAACAGAGATGCAACGCCCCTTGGAAGCTTGAGGTTTTTCTGGAGTTTCAAGCGCTGTTGCCCTAACATTGTTCGTGTTTACCTCAACTAGGCTTTTCATGTATGTTTCCAAATAAAATTTCAGAAACCCAAACCGGCGAGGAGCCCCATGAATCACAGGCCTCTCACCACTTCGCATCTCAGGATCATACAGGAGTAGCTCTGACCCTCGGTACACGTTCTGCAATAGAATCTTGCCGTCGTTGGTGAAACACACACATCTACCTTCTGAAAAATTAAATCCATGCACTCCAGTCCCTGCTTCTGATGAGATTCTGCACACCGTACTCCATACCTTTTCCTTCATCACATATATAACAGCTTTACTCGCGCTTTCCCCAAAATACAAGCAGAGACAACCTTTCCACGAAAGCAAATTGAATGCAGGAAGCGTTGCTTCAAGTCCAATGCGACAACCGTCAGGCATCGGAATCACTTCAAATTTCTCAGAACCAAAGTCAAACGATACGATTGTCCACCTATTTCTTGGGTGTTCGACATAACCACCTATCCAGTAGATAAATCCATTCAAATACGTGCCATCATAAGATAAAAGCGTACAAGGAATTTCAACTTCTACTGTCCTCCATGTCTGTGACTTCAATGAGTAAACGTAGACTTCTCGAAGCCAATCAGAAGAGTCTGGACTAGTATATATCCAGTATCCAATCCCTACATAGTCACGAATCCCTATCACCTTATAATCATCTTTGTTAACGTCATATCCCAATCCGTAAGCTCTACTCACGAGGACCAATCTGTCAATATGGCTCGCAAGTGCATCGTCTCCGTTCGGCATTGACATTCGGATGCAATCTCGGGTTGCTGGATTCCATACCTCCATCGATCTGAACATATCTGTTAACAGTGCTAATCCGTTGCAAGAACCGCAGACTGTGACCGGAGACCTCAAATTGGTGTCGGGGACCAGTGGTAATGGTTCGATAACTAGGTTGTTAGTAGATGCAGTGACGTTGCACTCTATGGAAGACGTGACGTCTCGAGTGCTGACGAGATCCAACGTGAGCGTTAAGTTATTGTCTTCGATCGTCTGGTTGAGTTGCTGTTTGATGAAGTAAGGATCTTTGATCAAGCTGTTCCATGACTTCGAGACGCACTTGAATCGTAGAAGGGAATCCACTGGTAGCTTTGAAAGGATTATTCTAGTAAGGTCTTCCGAGAGGCTTGGAGTCATCTTTCAAAAAGTACCCAAAAAATCAGAAAAAAAAAGAAGAAATTAACTGTGAAAATTGAGTCTCTTAATGGTAGAAAGAAGGCGTGGAGGAGTTTCCACAAATATAAAGTCAAAGAGGACGGTAGAACAGCAGTTGAAGAAATCAGGACTCTTCAGAAATTGGGACTCTTCAGAAGTCAGGACTCCTTAAGGGAAGGTTACAAGCAACAGCTTACTTCGTAGAGTAGTTTAATTACTAATTTAAGATCTCTCTTACTGATTAGAATGGAAGTATTGGTAGATATCTTTCCTTTAAAAAGAGAATAGGCTGGGCTTTTGAATTTTTTGTGGTGAAATCAACCCATTTTTAGATAATTTAAAATAAATGTCAAAGTAAATTAATTTAATTAAACTCATAATTATTTAGTTTGATGGTTTGCTTGTCATTCCGTTTAAATAAGGTTTAAAGTTCGAACGAATCCTTGTGAATTCAGTAACAATTACTATGAGACTTAATTCTTAAATAAAGAGCAAATCAATAATTAAACGGTGATTAATCCTGAAAATGTATGCAAGCTGGCTTAGGAACACACTTTAGAAAATCAAAAAATAATTAATTAATTAATGCACAAAATAAAATTAATCACTTGAATTTGAATCTGCCAGCCCATAACAAGTAAATTATTTGCAAACTTTGTAAATAGTGCTCTAAGCAGCTTTGCTACTGAGTCACAGTTATTCATATATATATATATATATATGTTATTTCTTTTACTTTATCTTTGGGAGAAAACTAAATGTTTTTTTGTTTAGTTCTCTGTTTTCACTATTTCGGAAAAACTTGGGTATTAAAATTTTCTTTGATTTATGATTTGAATAGTTTGACATTAAAAACTTGTTTGATTCAAAAAATTTTAAAAACAGTTTCTCACTTCCCATTAAAAACAAAAACAAAAAAAAGGAAAAAGTTTGTTTTTAAGAAACAATAACAACTTGTCATTCAAATTTGCTTTTAGATTGTATTTTTTGTTTTCGGATTACAAATCAGATTGCTGGTAAACTTTGGCTACTATCTTTAATTTCACCATCTGATTCCTCTCACTAATAAAAAATAAAAACTTAAAAAAGATTATATTCTACCGGGAGTGTGGAAACATTGGTAAAGAAGTACTATGGACTTATAAAAGAGTTGGGCATTTCATTTTCCAACAAGAGAATCAGAAACAAGATTTAGGGTGTTGCGAACAGGTAGAAGTATAAACAAGAATTAACAGCACATGGTGTATGTAAAATGTTCAAAGAGGTAAAAATTCTAATACTATGATGAAATGTGTCACCTCAAGTAGCCACTTGCAAACCTGCATTGTTCATTAATCAGATGGGCATTCCTGTTACCTCTTACAACAATTACCTTAACTTGACTGACTTGACTGAAAGAAAGAAAGACCCAAAAGAAAGAGAATGAAAAGCTTAAATACATATAAAGAATGGTCAACATACAAAATGTAATGGCATACAACAGTTAACCAATGCGTAAAGAATCCCAAGTCTCCCTTAGTACAAGGAATTCAACAAGAAAAAGAAGTTGGGGGTGATGACACAAAGAATCATGTGAAGTCCATTGTTATGGATTACATGTTAAACTCTGGTACATGGTCTAAGGCCCTTGCAAAGATGGAGAAAATGAATAATGATTTTATGGCAGAATTTTACAGACTAGAGGAGTTCGGCATGGATGAGATCTAAAGAAGTTCGGCCATCTGTACTTGCAGTTGGCAGACAATATGTAAGTAGAATCTATATAGTTGAAATGATTGCCTTTTTGGCAGATAAATACGTATGTATAACTTATAGAGTTGAATCTGTGGGATAGCAACCTAGGACCCGAAGAAATGTTGCAAATTCCTGCACAGCCAAAATGAAAAACAAGTAAATCTACATGTTCATGACAAACATTAATAAAACAATAGGGGGCAATGAACCTTATTAGTAAATTTTAAGTTCAACATTATAATATTTATAACTTTTCTTGCACAAATTTTATTCGACTTTTGCTCATTAAGCACGAGATGTTAAGCAACCAACAAAAATTACTCAAGCATTGCCTGCATATAAAGGACCTTAGCTCCCTACACCATCAAGAAAGCACCAAAAGAGGAGAAACTGTTGAACTATTCCGCCTACTTGACTTGATGTAGAGCAAAATTTTTTATGCCTTCTTTGTTAACAGGGCATAACCCCCTATACCATAGCAGAAAATGAACACATAATCGCTACTAGTCCACCAAGACTTTGAAGTTTGTACCTGGGTGCCTTGCCTTCTTTTGCCTAGTCTTTAGGTTCTGGGCGGTTAGCATTTGCCACCCTGATCTGGTTCTTCATGGTCATCTACTTTTTTGTCTTCTTGCTAGGTTTATGGCAACCGTTGATCACCAAGATGTAGGACAAGAAAGTTTGGGGATTAGGTAGGCTAAGTCATGTTTCTTGCAGTTATTTTTATTTGAGTCCACATCATGTGGTATGTAAATGTTTGGAAATCTGTTCACTCCTCAACTCAAACCTTTTTGGTTTATCACACTTGTAGGACCTGTCACAACACATTCTTTTGAGGGCACTTCTAGCCTCGATTTACTTCACTTAACTTATGACACATATTAAAACCTCAAAAATCTTATATAGCTACAAGGAGAGACATTCATAACACATTTTGATCCTTTTTCGCTTATAGTGCAATGAAACTTATAAAGAAGTACACTTCTGTGAACATAGTCTCTTCAATTATCAAGTTCTTAATATTAAACATAGACATTATAAGAGAAAATACTATTATCAGGTACCTACTAGGTACGTAGAACTCAATCATCGGATAAAGAAACACATACCTGCAGGTGCCCCAAGGCATTTTGTGCAATTGGGTCAGCCATGGATGCTTCAAAGTCAATATAGAACAGGTAGTCAAAATACCTGTCATTATAATTTATTTACATGAACCATTAGATAGCCCAGACCATTCCTCATCTTAAATAAAAGTTTTTAGCTTTCCAAGACTCTTAAGGAGTTACTTTCTGCAGAACCTATGCAAGGGTGATGACATGAATCAAAAGAACTAAAAATCACTTTAAGAAAAACAAGAAGCAAGATGCAGCTTTGATGCAGTGGAAGACAACACAATGAAGCAAACTAGTAGAGAGATTGAGATTGCATAGTATTTGCACCATTTTGCTAGGACCAGCAATATGCCCACTGACCCTGATAAGACTAAAATTGTAGGAAAGACTCATTGAGATATGATCCTGGGCCCTTGGGTTAGGCCTTCTTGTTACTTAACTATTTTTATATATTCAAACACAATAATTACAACTGAACCATCTAGTGCACCAAATATAAGAAAAAAAAACCATGTATTCAGAAGTTTCAGACCACAGATTTAAATATGCTTATAGAACCTGGATTGACACTTTATATAAATTATTTATGGGTTTAGTATAAATACTATGGAGAACCAAATACCTTTTCTTTTTCTTTTTAAACAGTAGCCGGCACACAATCATCTTCAATGGCATTAAATTATATAACAGTATAAGAAATTCAAAATAAAAAATATGGTAATGATTACAAGTCGTTTCACAGTTTTATCTTCTATCTAATCTTATTAGTACAATAAATGTGACTGTCTTTTTGTCTCAAATGGCATGCTATATAAGATGAATATATTTAATCAACTAAAGAGTAATCTTTACACTAAAAAATAATAATCATATGACAAACTACTTATTTGACAAATTAAGTAGCCTATAACCAATATCTACATAAAGAGTCAAATTAATAATACAGAAAGCGCAATAATGGCAAAGTGATGGGTTCACTGGCTGTAAGGCCTGGAACTTGTGTAACTTTATTGAATCAAAATCAAGAGTTGAGAACTTAATGACTCCAACAATTGCAAAATATTTTTGACAAGGACTGTGAAAAAAGAAATTATTTAACAAGACGCACTAAATAAGGCAAAAATGGAGAAAAAAAGTATGAAAAGAATTCATATACAGCAACCACATTCATAGTTCATTCACAAATGCTGATAAGAAACAAATTCATGGGTAGTAGTAGGAACATCTTTTCCTTGAGACTTTCATATAAAAGTGATCTACTTCTATCATACAATCCAATTTTCATATTCAAAAATAATTATCATAATTCATGCTCTAAGTCTGAAATTCAAGTTCTAAGAATAAAAGCATAATTGCTTACTTGGCACTTCCATTATCAGAGTCATCAACAACCCTCAATGGTTGCTTCCTTTGTGGCCGGCTTTCAATCTAAGCTTTCGCAGAAAATAATTTAAGCTTCAGACACAAAAGAACAATAGAAGAAATGAGAACATAATTAAAATGGTAAGATACCTTGGTCAAACTGATACCCCTTAGGGCAAAGACTGCCAAAGCCTTGAACAATACTCCTGGGCCTTCTTCTAATGTGAAGACAATGCTTGTCTGTCCAAATTAGACATTAAACGATAAAAATTTTAAAAAAGAAGAAGGAAGAAACCACTGGTTTTCATTAAGAAAGCCTCAATTAGTCAATAATCAAACAAGATGCTGGTCAACATAAGCTACCTTAAAAGGTCGATCAATTCCTGGAATTACGGGCTCCCTTGCAAGTATCAAAAAACGAGTAACATTATCAGCATCATCCTGCACAATTCAATAGAATAGAGAGACATAAATAAAGAGTTGTATAGGCCGGAGCTTCATGATTGAACTGCCCTATCTATGTTAATCATGAAATTTGAAGGAGAAAATATGTTTATCTTGAAAGAGAACTACTTTAAAGGTAAAACTATAAAGCACAGAAACAACCATCAAGAACAATATTTCTATCAAATCTAGACATTGGGAAAAAACAAAAAAGTAAAAGGGTATAAATCACTAGCGGTGTGCTCCATGCATAACTTTACTAAATGCCTTTCCTCATCTTAGTTCACTTTATACATCTTAATATAGATATAAAAACAGAACTAAAAACTACTTGTACTCATTTATTCAAAGAGATTCCAGTGTCTTGTGTGTGTAAGTGCCCCAATGTCCATTTCATATTGAACTAATCCCAAAGTGAAAACAAATTCATTATGGAGAACTACTTCACACAGATACAAAGAAACTTAAAACAGAGTTGGCGAAAATAAGATTTTGATGATGTTGCAAATTATTGGGCCACGGAACATATCAAATTTTGACTCTAATCATTATTAACATCAATGAGTTTCGAATTTTAAATATTTGAGTTCAGTCAAGAAGAAATGCTTTAAACCAAAATATAAGTCATAATCCAAAAAGAAAACGTAGATGTGGATAGTTCGTAACTGAAGTTTGAGTTTCCCAATCAGTTAATGAGTGAACTATATCAATGGTGTGCAAAACCACCTCAGAACACATCTAGGAAGACAGGCTGTTCAAAAGTACAACTTACAAACAGAAAAAAGAATTGGGAACTTGGGATTCTTGGACAATCTTTTTAATGCTTGTTCATTCAGGAAATGGTCCATAGAGAGAAGGCCTCAGTGTGACTGTATCTTTCATAGTAGTTATGTTGCATTCATGTGTAACCCACAAAAGCTTTTAATACCTCTATATTTTCAGCAAGAATGTTAAGCCTGTATATTTCAGCAGCTCGAGCACTGGCAACAGCTCCAGTATCTCTTAGGCCATTTGATGCCACAAACTGAATCAAAGCCTTTCAGTTTAGAATATGATAGAACCCAATATAGTAATTTTAATAGATATAGAAAAACCACTAAAGAAACTCCATAGATAACCTGAGCAGCACCGGCTGTATCATCCACACTTTCTTTAACAACACCTAGCTTGCCCAGCGCAATCTCACATTGAGCAAATGCCTGACATGGAAATATACTTGAAAGGCAGTGATATAAATCCTAGAATTTGCATTTTAATCTATGCATAAAATCTTTCTAATCCTTGATCAATCATGTTCAAAATTAAATGACCACAAAAAAAGAAACAACTCTGTGGCTGGTGGCCCTTTAATCTTTTGAGTTTTCTTTTTCATCTGACACAGAACTCTTAGATGAAAGGTTAGAATGCAATGTAACAACATTTCAAATTATACCACATTCTAGCAGTAAGTCCACTAACATCGTATGTTAACTTCTCTAATAAGATACTTACATGGTTGCATATTCCATGTTTATGGAACTGAAAGAAGAAGACCACAAACAAAAAAGGAAAGAAGACACCAACCTGAGGATGGCTTAAAACACGCTTTAGCTCTTCAACAGTCACACCTGGCAGTCCAAGAAGGCAGTGATGAACAGCAATTTGCACCTCGCCCACAATATGCAATCTATGGCGAAGAAGTAAGTCATAATTGCGATGTACACTTCCTCCAACGGAGCTCTCAATTGGAAGAACAGCTTTATTGACTAGCCACAATTCAACTGCCTACCAAAAAGAAAAGAAATTTGAGACTAAGATAGCAGTATCGATGTTTTGACCTCATTAAAAGCATAATTTCATAAATTCTAACAAAACCTTGAATGCAGCTTCAAACTCATCACAAGGAACTGTTTCACACAGTGGATATGCTTTAAGGGCGGCTGCCTCGCTGAATGAACCTGGTGCTCCCTATATTACTTGATGAAACCAATATAAGATAACACTCAAGACAAAAATAAATAAATAAATAAAATGAAACATGTTCACTTCTGCTCAATAAGATTCAAACCTTATAAGCCACACGCACTTTTGAATTTTCACCAAGAGATCTAGAAAGATCAGTTATGGACAATGGTCCTGCAATTCATGAATAAATTTATCCTCGGAATGCTTGAGGGTTTGAAATAATTGAATAAATGACCCATGAAAACTACTTACAGTCGGTGATCATGTAACAATGTAGGTCCCAAGATAATGAACTAAGGAACATTAGGAAATAACTCAATTGTAACGTGGGCACCATAACCAATATCAAATCCCAGTACCGTATCCTATGAACTAAGTATCATTTTGTTGAGCACACACCATACAGTCAAATTTCCAAAACAAGAACATCTAGAAAACCACAACAGAAGGAACACTGTAGACCAAAAGTGAACTTGCACGCGTTGCCTTTCGAATATAGTCAAATGCGCAATTCCCTTAGAAATTGGCACCGCAGCATATGCATTTTCACAATACGATATCAATGTAGAAGTCAACAAATTATTTAACTCCCTCTAGTAACTAACTGATTCCAAAAATGAGTAATTTGAGCGCAATCACAGAGAAAAGCACCTTCTACTATTTTTTCAATGATCAAACAAATAGTCCTCGGCTTCAGACTACATTTTGTGAGAAGGGATGATCTCAAGTTTCTGGCCTTACTATACAACGCGTTCTTCTATCCCAGGTCCTTAATTTTTTAGGGAAGAGGGATCAGGTCGGCTGGGGGGACCTAATCCTTAATGGGTGATCTTCTTTTCTTTTCATTTCCTTCATTTTGCAGTCCCATCATATTTTGGATTCTTAAATCTTTAACATGGCATAAGATTAAACAATGAGGCACATTATGATTCACTAATTACCCATTTAGATTCTAATTCTAATAAAAAGAAAAAGAAAAACAATATCAGAAGTTTGGATCATGACAATATGCTGTTGCATCCATACATCTGCATTAAATCGACCCACAAAAGAAGAAGAAGAAGCAATGAGACCCACTTGGAAGAGAGCTCAACTTCCTCTGCAATTTCCGGGAATCCTTGTTCTCCGTCCGGCACAAATCAGCTGGCGGCGACAAAGTGTTGTCATCTTGAACGAGCGTAATTGCCTGCTGGTGACCCAACGAAACACTTCGCACACAATCACATTTACAATTCAAGCCCAGCCCAGAAGAGCGCCCCAAAGAACTCAAATTAGCCCTATCCATCGACGGATAAACACAACCACCCCAAAAAGGAATGGCCCTGGAAGCCATTGAAGACCGGCGATTGCTTCTCTATTTTGGGTAAGTGCAATTGAACTCAAAGGCGCATTATGGTGGACGAAGAAGGAGAAAAGGAAGTGGAAGCGTTGGGTGTTGAGCGAGGGACTTTGACAAACGAGTGGTGGGCAAGAACAAGGAAGAAGGAGAGAAAAAACGATGGAAAAAGCACAGCAGTTGGTGACCAGTTGCCAGATGTTTGGCAACACGTCTTCTCTGCTACAGCTTCTACTCTATAGATTCTGGGGAAAGCAGCCTCCGGATTTGTTTATTTGCCATTTTTGGCTTTCTTTTGAAAAAAATTCTTTTATAACCTCCTAGGATTGGGGCAATTCAAGAGTAGTACATTGCATTAATACATCATATGTATTTGTCTGAAATTTCTTCAGAATTATATAATTTGAAGACGTTCAACGATGTCTAAATACATTGTTTAAAAAATGTATTTTTTAATTATTTATTGTTTATCTTGACTTATTTTTTAATTAATTACCTTAATATTTCTTTCTTTAACATTCTAGACAACTCTCCTCTTCTTTTTCTTAAAAAATAAAAATAAAGAAATAATATGCTGCCGCTCACAACTCCGAATGGGTTTAAATTACAATCCATAGGCTTTTTTATTAAACAAAATGAAAAAAATGTGATGAAATTGGTTTAAAAAGCTCAAAGAGTGCCTTAAGGCCCCATTTGGTGTACAGAATGGGATAAAATTATTTTAATAGAATAAGATA
>JAJIYU010010495.1:0-16043 GCA_030144865.1 Tinospora cordifolia | reverse complement strand
TATTAGATAATACATTATGATAAAATCATGATCATCATAAGTTCACATACTTCATATTCATAACATTCAAAAAAGAAGAGCTAATTTTGCGCGCACGAGTGTGTGTGTGTGAGAGAGAGAGAGAGAGAGAGAGAGAGAGAGAGACGTAAAGAGACAGAAGAGAGATGTAGATAGAGAGAGACAGAAGAGAGACCTAGATAGAGAGAGAGAGAGAGAAGAGAAACGTAGAAATATAGAGAGGAAGAGAGTAGAGAGAGAGGTAGGGACGTAGAAAGACAGAGGGAGAGATGCAAAAAGAGAGAGAGGCATAGCAAAGAGAGCTGGAGAGACACAGAAAGAGAGCAGAGAGAGAAAGGGAGAAACACGCAGAGTGAGATGGAGAGAGTCGTTGGAGCCGCTCCTAGAAGAAGACGTCGAAGTTACTCACCGGAGTGTCAGAGATGATCGCCGGAGTCTCAGAGATGATCGTCGGAGTTGGTTCAGGTCGTTTGACTTTGAGAGGTTTGAGAACAGAGTCGTTAGATTTAGGTTAAAATTAAATAATTAATTAATTAATTAAAACTCCTCCTATTTTTTTAAAATTTACAGAGAAGCCCTCCTAGCGCCTAGGCGATGGCTTAGGCGTTGAGAGGACCTGGACGCCTAGGCAGCGCCTAGGCGAGGCCTTGACAACACTGCATGAGTCCATGAACTTGAGATTGATGATTTGATGTAACTTGCATGGAATATTTTTTTTTGCAAACAACTAAATGTAAAGAAAACCGCATGACATCAAGTTTAAATTACCTTATCATAATTATTTATATAAAATAGATTTATTATAAGGTTAAAAATATACTTGCAAAAGCCGCCGTGCATAACCACCCTCCATTATTCGTGCAAAAGAAGAAGCATGTGAGTACTTGTTTCCCTCAAATGCATGGTAGATGTCAGGATGAGCATCCAAATGAAGAATATCTAGAGGTCCCCCAACCTTCTCAGAAACTGCTCTTACAACAGGAAAAGATATTGAGTGGTCTCCACCCAAAACTAATGGGCGGAGTGGATCCTGAATATTAACTGAAATAAGTTAAACATTTGTAATACTTAAAATTTAAAATTATATAGATTAAAAAATAAATAAATAAAAAGTGGCTTACTTCTTCCATCACCAGCTTAACGGATTCACCAATGATATTCATCAATCTGTCATCATCTACACCACAATCTCGAATCTCTTGGACAGGAACATCACCAACATCAGTTAGAACCCTTGGATCATTTAATTCCTTTCCTGGATTGCAACAAAGAAAACATATATAAATAAATATATCATAATGGAGAAAAGTACAAACTTCTAATAAGAATATATAACATTGGATTGTTGGTAATTTGGTATAATGAGAAATATGTGATATTGGTGAAGAGAAATGAGCATGATTCTACAGAATTTCCTCAACACTTGGTAACTAATAGCAATTTTTTCCACAAGATAAGCCACACATAGATTTGTAACATTCACGGTGGATATCATGCTAAAAGAATGTCAGCAACCAAATTAAATTTGTTCTCCTGATTTTTAAAAGTAATATTCCTTTTTCAAGCATGTAAACAAAGTGGTTTTTTCTTTTTTTCTTTTTTTCTCTTTAAAGGAATATGTTAGTGTTATAATAATTATTCATTCAGTTTTTCATGGCATTCAATACAAAAGGATGTAGGATGCTTAGGGGCATACTATTAGAGAACAAGTAGAGAGAACAAAAATTTTCAAACTATTAGCATCCAAGAGAATTTGCTCCATGCCTTGACATCCAAACAGCATCATCAGAAGAACCTATAGTTGGATTACTTGATTTCTTACATATATTCTACAAATTACAGCAGCAATAGGATCCAAGGAGCATGCACATTCAAAACATTGGAGATGCTTAACAAATTTTGTCTTTAGACTTCAAAGGTCCCATCTTCTACAACTGAAAGAATATTACTTAAAACTACCAGTCACTGTCATCTTCCATATTGCGTTCCCTATATAAAGATTTGCTTGAGAAATGGGGGCAAAGTTTTAGGCATTGACTAAACCCTACATATGAAACACAAGAGATCACCTAAATATGTTGTTTGTGTTTCTTCTAGGATCAATCCAAGCTTACAGTAGTTCACGGCACATGATTTCACACAGATAAGTGGTACATGCTGTACTATAATGGTTTTAGAAATTAAAAAAAAATCAATAAATTGGGATACAGTATCTTAATTCTTAAAGTATGATTTATCATGAACAGAAGGATTGAATACTACAAACAAATAAGCTTTCAATAAGATTTCTTAGAGTTTTAAGGTAATGTAACAACTTAATGTTATAGGTTTCTTTTTCAGTGATTTACCTTCTTCAGTGGTAGAGTTTGTGCTGCCACACCAAATTGCCTCTCTTATTCGAGGAGGAGCAAATGCAGGTCCTTGAAGGAAAGATGAGTTATGTCCTAGAGGAACTCCCAGGAGTGATGTTGATGCTGTGGCTCCACCCAATGCTCGTACAAGCTCTCCCTAAAGATAATAAATGACGAATAGTTAAACATTTCTTATATGGTATAAATGATAAAATCTTATCACATAGTCAATCTTCAAAAGAATTATAAGGTCTATACATAATAACAACGGTTACAAACCAATGAGCTCAAGGTGTTGCCTACGTGGCCTTTTAGGGAGAAAATGCCAAGGTATACTGATAAGCAAGCATTAGGGGGTTGTGCAACTATTGAAGTTAAGGGGAGTCCCTAATTTAAAAATAAATCAATAAATAAATAAAAGAACCTTCCTTTCTACAATAAACCTTCAAACCTTTCACTCCTGAAGCCTATCCTTTCTATTTGCTCTGACTAGGCAATGTCGTCAATATCTGGTAGTCAATGGCAACCCTCCAGCAATAGATTTTTGTTATCTTTTTATTTTTATTTTCTATTTTTTTGTTTAATAACAAAAAGTTTCCAATTTCGTTAAATCTTTTGAATAATGTGTGTATTTAACATGAGTTAATATTTTGTGGACATGATTTTAATCAATATGAAGTGTTTTTAATCATTTTATGAGAACTTAACATTTATTATAGAATGCAATCAGGTATGTATAATTTTGCATATGGATTCTCTAAGAAACTGTAAATAATTATTAATTATCTGTCAACTTACAAATAAACACTTTTTTAATCACTGAGGCTATGCCTTGACTAAATAGGGCAAATTGTCTAGAGATTACATTGGCACCTAGAAAAATTGTTCCAAACTGGCGGTATTGGATTGTACCAAGAGAAAAGTCAGAAAAGGTAGTGCTTCCATTAAAATAGGAAAGTTAAGATACACATAAAAACCAGTCACTCTCATTTAATAAACAACATGAAGCCATGAACAGGTCCTCATATTTTTCACATTATTGGAGGGGACAAAGTGTGGAAGATCTGACGGTGCCAACATTGTTGGAAAATTTAAAGACAACTCACTTCCAATAACCATGGACTCTGGTCAGGATGGGGCTGCATAAATTCAATTTGGTATTAAATAGAGAATCAAGGAAGGCATCAATTAGCAATGTTGCCAGGGCTTCTTTCGATATAAAAACCCATAGAAGATCACTTCTCTATTTTGTTAAATTACTCAAAATACCATGTTGTGTAAGCAAAATGGAAAATTCACACAATCATGCCCGTCCCAAATGTCGTTAGAGAATCAGTCTACCTGCCCTACCATGTGCTTACTAATCTGTTTTTCCGCCTTGGCAAGTTAAACCAAGAGAACATGATAGGATGGCATGAGATGTCTTAAGGGTTTTAGATTTAATTTAGGCATTCAAGTCAGATAAGGAATAGAAGAAGTGATCCTCCTCAATTTATGAACCCAATTTCAAGATAGTCAGGAGATGTCTACCCCTAAAAGGGACATGATAATCTGAAGGGCAACCCCTATTGTAATTTTCTCAACTAAATGAGTATGAAAACTTAATTGGAGCCAGTCATACCATAAACTCAATTCCGTGAAATTAATGCATTGATTCCAAGATAAATTGATAGTACAGTTCCACTCTTTCAGAAAATTCCTAAAGAGATGAATCCACCCTCAAAGCCCTCAGTATAATTCAAATGGAAAATTCTACTGCTTATCATTACTACCTAAGAAGTCATTTTCACTAAGGTTTGGCTTATTAAGAAAAGAATCACACAACTTAAAAATAAGATAAAGCAGATCCATACGCCTTCTGCGATGATGGTATCAGCAGGTTGACCTTATCACAAATAACAACCATCCATGCAGAATTATTGGGGTTCCTTAGAGGACTTCAAATACTCCAAAGACATAATCTTGCTCCATCTACTATTCAAGTCGATTATAGAATTCTTACAAATAAGACTTCCTGCTCAAATGAAAGGAGTAAACAAGCTTAGTTCCACTCTTTCGGAAAATGCCTAAATAAATGACCATTGCATCCACCATCAAAGCCCTCAGTATCATTCAAGTGGCAAATTCTTCTGCTTATCATTAATGCCTAAGAAGTCATTTTCACCAAGGTTTGGCCTATTACAAAAAGCATCACACAACTAAAAGAAGATAAAGCAAATCCATACGCCTTCTGAGATGATGGTATCAGCAGGTTGACCTTATCTCAAGGCCCCTCCTCACTAGATCTCAGGATTGTTTAATTCTCTAGTGATTGATATAATTCCATTTATAAGAGTATGAAAGAAATGAGCAAAATGATAAATATATAAGCATAAGGATTATTAGACTATATAACATTGTATTTTGGATGTTCATAAAATTGTATTTTGTGGTATAAGAATTAAGATTGTCAAAATATGCAGATAACATAAATAACTAGTGTAGTGAATGGCTTTTCTGCTGTTTTCATATTGCCAAAATGGAATCTTGCTCCAGTTAATTTGTCTCCATAAATAAATGAAACTTGAAAAGATAAAAGTGTATAATGTACCCATTTATAGGTCATTTACAAAACCAAAAATATAATATAAAAACCGAATAACAATCTCAGCCTTCTATTTTCTCACATAAAACTACAGTTATGAGTAACCAATATCCAGTCATATGCATGGTATGTAACATTTTCAGGAACAAATTCCATTAAGGAAAATCATCAAGAGTTATACATAAAACAAGTAGTATATTAGTGCAGAAACTTACCTTAAGCTTAGCCCTCTCCCGTATGAGAGTGAGTGAAGCATCAATGACACGCTGTTGACCCTTTTCAATCAAAGAGGCAGGGACATTTGCAGCATTCAGTTTCTGCAAATAGTGGATTCCCTTCTTTCCTATATTCCACATCTGCAAACAGTGAACCAAAGCCTTTTCAACTGCTAAATGCTAAATAATTTTGTGCTATAAACAAGAAAAGAGACAAAGATATCTTATTAGTGTTTGTCCACCTTATTTCCTTCCCTTTTCATGAACATGACGCAGAACAGAAACAATTTACTCCATTAGAAACAATGAATTTGGACAAGAAAATTGCATAATATGCTAAAGACACAAGATTGCACCCATAGCATGTATAATCCCAACAAATAACAAGAAAGCATTACTGCTTGTTCACAGAGAAGGGGGAGCGGAGGGACAATAGATTGAATCCTCTTCCTCATAAAAAGAGAAAAACATTCTATTTATTGGCATGTTGTTCCAACAATGACATGTTTTTAGAAAGGATATCAAGTCTTCACACTATTCAGTCACAGCGACCAGTATAAATATGATTCAAGTAGTTTAAAGTAAAAGCAGGTGTTTTCGAAACTGATTAAATCTTTAAGTGGTTATCAGTGAATTCGACGTTCATGGAACCCCACTTGTACAAGCTTTAGCGACTGAACTATTTTGAGCTGGACTGAAATCAGCTAAACATAGTCAAATCATAATTGTATCAAGCAGACTGAATTTCAACACACCCAAATGACATCATTTTTATATATTTGAACCATGACACATCTAAAACAGCTTCAACAGAATCATGAATTAACTTCAACTCCTTCATTTAATACTTGAGTCATCATCACTGATATTCAATAGTGGATTTTGAACAATTTTATTCCCACACCGACCTCGACACTTAAAAAACCAATTCTTCAACAAAACAAGCGAGCAAACTACGTTTTGCTATAGATTTGGCAGTTGATTGCATACCGATATATAAATAAAATCCTATAAGTGATCATCGAGTTAGATGCCAATGTTATCATCTTCGATTATATTAGAAAGTTGGGTGTCATGAGATACCTCTTGATTAAAAACAAATTTCTAATTGCAGACCTGATTTATTTGACTGTTCCGAAAAACAAGGTTCGATAATGAGTTCCTAATGGTATCTAATTAGTTCCTCTAGTACGATATCATTCGAGATTTTATAGCGTCTTCTTCGATAACACAAATTCGGAGCATAAACTCACTGAATTGAAGAACTCCAGATCAAACACCAAATAATCCAAACAATCTTTAGAAGTTGGAACAGGAAACCAAACACTGGATTAAATTCAATAAAAAAAAAACACAAACACACACACAGACACACACACACACACACATAAAAGAGACTCGGTTGAACAGCAAATCACTGGAAAAAGATCGAAAGTAGTAGAATAAGAACAGATAATTTAAGAGAAATTAATTGAAATTCATCACCTGGAGAAGAAATCAAACGCAGCCTCAAAGAGAGCTCGAGTCCGAAGCTTGATTAGTGAATCCGATCAGTAAGAGGAAACCCTTAATGCGGGGTGTTGCTTCACGAGGAAGAAGAAAAGCCATGCACGCTTCCTGAGCTTTTTGTGTTTGTTGCAGACAGCCCATACCGCAGAGCGATTTGAGGGGTGACGTTGAAGAAACCAATATGTGGGCCTCGGCTTCGGCATCATCAAATCAAACCGCCGCATCTACTTTCCCAAGGGTTCGTATCCAGTGAGCCTCCACCGTCACAGCACAAACAAACTCCTCCATTTTTTTGTTTTATTTTATTTTTTTTACATAAGAGTAATGAATTCTTTTTTAATTAAGTAATGATAGGGGTCAAATGTTGTTTGGTGATTTTGGTACCTAACTTTAATGTTTTGGGGTTAAAATTTGTTTGGATGATATACAATATAGGCAATTTTTTTAAACAATTTAAAGCCCAACTTCTATTTTATCCCACAGAATGTAATATATTTACGTACTTGAAATAAATATTTTTCTTAAAGTATTCTGAAATGATTTTACAGGGTTATTCTTAGAATTGATGTTATTTTTATTTTAACTTACAACACCATCAGTACTAAATCTTTACCTTCTTCCCAACAATTTTTTTTTTTATCATTTTCATTTAATCCTTTACCACTTTTTATTTTCATTATCCTCTTTCTTTCTTTACTTTCTACTTACCTAAACACTTTTCCTAATATTTTAATTGATTTTTATTGTTGTTTTTAATTATTCTATGAAGTTTATATCATTTTGGGTGTGTAAGTTTGTGTTTAATTGTTGTTAATTGTTTAAAAAGTGAAATGGTGGATGATTCATATTGGGATACATATATTTTTTTTTCTATACCTTTTTGAGTGTGAAATAGATTTTGGGCCCCAAAAAAAAAAATCTAATGGGTTCATGTCTATCTGCTTGAAATGTTTACATAGGTTATATTTATTTAAAAAAAAAAAAAGTTTGTTTGACAAAGTAGAAAATGAGAGAAAACATGTTAACAGACCCGTTTATTAGGTTGGACTTAAAGATGATCAAACCTTCATATTTTATCAAACCTATGTAATGGATTTAGTCTTGTGTGACCAAATTGAGTATAGCGAGTAGTTAAATAAACTAATCTTTTCTTTAATACCTTACACTAGGGACGGCAATTTATGTCATCATGTCATACATGGGTTGTATCGTAAATAGTTCATGTCACAAATATTATAAAATATTTATATCATAAACGAATCATGTCATAAATGAGTTATATCATAATTGTGTTCATAATCGTGTATTTGCATATTGCCTATTTAACTTTTTGCAATTAAATTTTAAAATAACTTTTTTATAAAAATATTAATAAAAATATAAAACATATTAAAAATATATTAAAATTTTAAAACAATATATTTAAAAAAATTAAACTATCAAAAAATAATAAATATATTAATTTATAAATTAACTTATTTATAATTTGTCTATTAACTTATGCATGATTATGTTAAACGTGTTATTTTTAGATTTATCAAGTTAACATGTTGATGACCCACATTTAGTTGTATTTAATCATATTTGACCCATTTTGACCCAAACCCACTTTTGATAAATTCAAATCCTTTAACTTTATGTGGTGCTCATATCTAGTTATTATGTAGTGCCACAAATTGCTACCCCTACCATAGACCTTTGGGATGTTGAGTATTTTATTTTAAATAATGCGCAGGAAGCCTCAATTTTTTGAAGATTTAGTTAGAAAAGATCTGTGAAAAATAAGATTGAGCTCAGATTTTTGAAAGATGACTCACTTAAGGGAAGGTTTTGTTTTTAAATGGTGGTTTTGGTAAAAGGTGTAACAACCCATATTTTCGAACACCAAGTTGATGGGTTCGATGTATATATTTTCGCGTATTTTCTAAAATTTTTAATGAAAATATATGAATATTTTTAAATTTCTCTAATTTTACCCATTTAATTGACGAAAATTAGGTTAATTAATAAATATGGTTTTGGGGAAGAGAATATGTTAAATTTTTTTAAGAAATGTGATTTTTGGGAGAAAATATGATTTTTGAAGAATTTATTTAAATTTTTAGAAAGGAATAATGAATTTTTGGGGTAATTATTTAATTTTTGAGTGAAAATTTTATTTTTGGGTTGGATGTATATAAATTAATAATAATAATAATAACAACAATAATAATAATGATAATAATAATAAGAATAATAAGAATAGTAGGGGAATATATATATATATATATATATATATATATATATGTACAAAGAAAAAAAAATTTCAAGCCCAAATGGGCCAAGGTGCACGGGCCTTGATCGGTGTGGGTGGGCCACGCAGAGCACGGACCAGACTTGGCATGCAAGCTGAATTGGCGCGTGGGCCGGCCCACGTGCAAACTCTCTCTTCTTTCTCCCTTTCTTCTTCCTTTCTTTCCTGTTTCCAGCCAAAAAATCAACAAAAAAACTAAGTTTTCCCATGGTTTTGACGGGTGATTTTCACCATTGACACTGTCCCCGACCGGCCCTTGCAATTTCGACTGATGGGGCACCATCCTAAGCCACCTCCAAGTCACGTGGGTGACCATGTGGCACTATTTGAGCCATGCAAACCCCCCTACCAAAAAAAATGGCATAAAAAACTAATTTTATGTAGAAATCAATTGTAACACCTTACCTTCATCCTCTTATATCTTCCTTATCCCATGTCTATTTTGTATGATCTTGAGGTCCTTAGAAAGCTCTTATTGCTCTCTTGAAGGTTGTGCAAACCATTGGTCAAAAACACTAGCTAGCTGAGATGAAAATGACTACGAAGGGGAGTTGGTTCCCAATTCATTCGAGGTCCAATTCTGATGTAACACCACTCGTTTTGATCCTCTCCATGTGTACTTTAATCTCCAATTGATAGAAAACAAAAATTGATATCTAGAACATGGTTTACAGGGTTCCAAAGATGGTTGCTTGCAAACTGTGACAGCAAAACATGTTCCGGGAGCAACTTTGGGACAACAGTTGAAGTTGTTAGGAGTGTCCAATCAGGCCAAAATTTGAGCTAGTTAAACCACACACTTGAGGTTATAGGAAGATATAAATTTCATGCCATAAGCCCTTGTATTCGTGATGTTATATGCATGCAAAGAGGCCCTGTTAGGAAGGTGTTTTGACACTTGAAAAATTTTAGAGTTTGTAGAATAGGCATGTGAGGTGTTTAATGAAATGTATGAGTAGATTTTTGCTACATATGCTCACTGATTCGAATGGGACTTAGTATGAGGATGTTCTATGACCTAATTACTGATGATAAGTGTAAGAAATAGCTTTATATTGGATGTTTATCAAGGGAAAATAAACACTGAAAAACCAATGAAAAACTATGAACTAAGAATTTTTTGTGACTTGGCTGAAATTTCAGGGGATCAGCTCATGTACCAAATCTCTGTATTTTGAGATGAAATTCATTGGAGACATCACTGGGTACCCCAAGAACAAGTGTACCAAGTTTCGTCCAAATCCGAGTTGGGTAAGTGGGTCAAATTATACAACTAGTGACTATCTGTCACATAAAAATCGAGGAATGAAAGTTCATGTTATTCCACTTAGAAACCCTATCAAATGAAGTCTAAAAATTGCAAAATAAAATTATGGAGAATACTTAAGGAGTATAGATCAAATTTAGAACGTTTCGCATAAATCTGACACACGGATTGATCGCAAAAAAATCGTCAAATTTTCTATGTAGATAGAACAAAGGTTGGAAATTTGACTACCTTGTTATTCCACTTGAAAACCATTGTGACGACCCATGATTTGATGTACAAAAATTATCGGGTCTAATGTACAAATTTTCTAAAATTTTAGTAGAAATATATGAATTTTTCTTAATTTTTTCAAATTTTGAATCATTTATTAGAAAATTTAGAATAATAGGAAAAAAAATATAATCTTGAGGAGAAAATATATGAAATCATAAGAAAAATGTAATTTCCTGAGGAAAATAATTTTTGGAATTAATTGTTGAATTTTCAGAATAATTATGAAATTTTTAGAATGATTAATGAAATTTTCGGATGAAAAATGTAATTTTTGGGTGATTATTGAATTTTTGATAAAAATAATTGATAAATAATAAAAATTGAAGTATATTTGAAGTTTTTTATGAGAGATGATGAAACAATAATTTTACTGATTTTTAGAAAAAAAAAAGCAAAATTTTGATATGTATATGTATATATATATTAGAAAAAAAGGGGGAAAATGAAAAAAAAAAGAAAAAAAAAGGGATTTGGGCCACCTGGGCAGCCCAAGCGCATGGGCCTGGACTGCCCAGGCCCATGTGGGTCGAGCTGGGTGTACAGTCCAGCCCGCCACTCCTCCTCCTTCCCTTTCTTCTTCTCTCTTTCTCCTCTTCCCTTCCACCAACTCTGCAACAATGGCAGACAACAGACTTTGTACCTGATTTTGGACCATCGGTGGACGTCGCCAGCACGCCACCCCTGCACCCCGTGAATCCTGGCCAAGCAACCTCCATACCTGGCCATTCCCCCAGCCACGTGGGTGGCCACGTGGCACGTTTTGGTTCGTGCAAAACCCCTCCCGAACATCACAAAATCTGTTTTTTTATGCAAAAATCTGTTTGGACAAGCCATCTTCCAACCTCAATATCTATCTCGTCCAAAGTCCGTTTTGGATGTTCTCATAGTCGTTGGAAAGTTCAGACTGCCCACTTCAAGGAGGTCTAAGCCATTGATCACGAACACAGGCCATTTGGAGCAAAAACGGCCATGAACTTTTCTGTTTGTCACTGCAAAAACCCAGAAATGAGTGTTATCCAAGTTTTACAAGGCTGATTTCTCGGTCATTCGAAGTCCAATATTAAGGTACTTTAACTTTGTGCTTGCTGGTGGACACGCTAATCTGATACTTAGAAAATTTTTTAAAAATCTGTCATGATACCATAACTTTGTGCTTACTGTTATGAATTTTTAAAAATACGTATACATGTTCGATTTTCCTAAAATTTGGATGATACGTTCATGAAACAACTAGGAATGTTGTATAAAAATTTGGTCTCAAATAGATAAGTATAAGGGGTCAAATAAATGGCCTTTTGACTATCTGTCATATAAAATTCGAGAAACCAAAATTTCTTGATATCACCCTTGGAAAACATACTAAAAGGGGTTCAAAATTCATGAAATAAAATTCTAGAGATACCTTAGGAAGTTTGTATCATAACTGGAGAACATTGCACAAATCCGATATACGAATTGACAACAGAAAAATTGTGAAGTCCTGCTACACAGTTAGAACAAATAGGACCAGATTTGAGCATCTCTATGATTTCACTCAAAAACCATAGTAAATGAGATCAGAAAATTTGAAAAAAAAATTCTGGAGAACATTTGAATGATTTATATCAAATCTGGAGATTTTAACACAAATCCAACGGTCGGATTTATCACAGAAAATTCAGGAACTTCACTCTATAGAAAGGAAGAAAAATCAAGAATTTGGGGCTCCTATTATTTCAGTTGGAAAACATATCAAATGAAATCCAAAAATGGAAACATAAAAATTTGGTGAATATTTGAAAGGTCTGAATCAAATCTGAAAAGTTTCGCAAATCCAAGGGTTGGATTGATCGCAAGAAAATTGACAAATTTGCTGTGCAAATTAAACTAAAAGGCTTAGAATTGACTAAATGTTGAAAATTGAAAATTTTGACCCAATTGACTTAATTTTGACCAAATTGACTAAAATTGACCAATGTTGACTAGGTTGACCGAATTTGACCTAGTTGACCAAGTTTGACCTGTTGACCAGGTTTGACCGATTCGAATTCGAATTGACTGAGACCAATTAGAAATAGTAGGACGGAATTAAGCGATGTTTCATGAGAAACTGAAATTGGGTCTAACATAACGCAGATTTGAGCATAGATCGGGGGACTAGGCCGAGTGTCGAGGGGACATCGGTGCGCGAGACCCGAGTTGAGTAGTTTAATTCAATTGTTACCTTAACTGTATTCCTTGCATGGAAAATGATTGAATTGTCCTCGATTGAATGGTTTCTCATGTTGAGCTACAATGATTGATTAGAAATATATGTAGTTGTACACTGATAGGGAGACTATAGGCTCAAAGTCCGAGCGCAAGGTCAGGGTACACGATGTGATTGGTTAGGCTCGAGGACCGAACGTTGAGGTTAGAGCATATGATCAATGCGCCTAGCCTCAGACCTGCTCGAGCACGGCACTTGAGGATCGAGCGCAGGGTTAGGATATTCGATGAATGCACTTAACCCTTGACCCACTTGAGTGGCCGGTACGCCTGACTCATAACCCGTTCGAGCGATGACCATAAGGTTGTATTTAATGATTTGAACCCTAGTCTTGATATCGTTTTGAGCTGTATGTGTTTAAACTGTTCTTCTTCAAACTGTTGCACTATTTATAACTGTTTTTATGACATATCATGATTCTTGAGAAATTGTTTCACCGTTACTATTCATGCATACATGCACTATTTTTTGGATGTCGGTTAGGTAATATGCTAGTTTTACTACTTACTAAGCCACGTTGACTTTTAGGATCACTACTCTACTAACATTTCAGGTTCCTTAGCGGCCGATAGAGGAAAAGGCGTGGTAATAGCTTAGTCCCGGAGTGGTCCTCTGTTTCTTTTTATTTATATTTGAGGTTGGTCACATTTCGTATGTCTGTAATGGTTTAATGGTCAAACTGTACTTTTGGGACATGGTAATGTGTAATATTTTATTGCTTCCGCACCTTACAATATAAACGTTTAAATTACTCTGATGTCGTTTGTCGTAGAAATTGGAATGTAAGGGTTTAATAATGATTGGACGAACTCGGCTCGATGAGTGAGTTCGTTGAGTCACTGTGCCAGTCAGGCTATCTTTCGGCCTAGGGAAGGGGACCCAACAACCATATTAAATGAAGTCCAAAAATCAAAAACTAAAATTCTAGGAAATATTTAAGGAATTTGAAAAGTTTCGCAAATTCAACATACAAATTGATCACAAAAAAATTGGCAAATTTGCTGTGCAAATAGAACAAAAGTTGGAAATCTGACTAAGTGTGGGAAAATTAGGGATTTTAAACAAATTGACTTATTTTGACCCAATTTGACCCTTGACTAAGTTGACTAGTTTTGACCGAGTTTTTACCAATTGACTAAGTTTGCCGAAATTTGACTACTAAAACCATTTAGGGAAAGTTGAATTAAAATTAAGCCACATTTCACAAAGGAACTGAAACTGAGTTTTAATTACCCAAATTTGAGTGTATCTGGTGAGGCTAGGCTGAGTGTTGATGAGACATCAGTGCGTAGGACCCGAGGTGAATTGTTTAATTCAGATGTTACTTTAACTTATATTCCTTGCATAAAAATATATGTTAATATATATATATATACACACTGATAGTGAAACCATAGGCTTGAGTTCGAGCATGGGATCAGAGTACACGATGTGATTCGATTTAGACTTGAGGTCCAAGCTTTGGGGTTAGGGCATAGGATCAGTACGCCTAGTCTCAGACTCGCTCGAGTGACAACACTTGGGGACTGAGCGCAAGGTTAGGGTATTTGATGAATACGCCTAGCTCATGACCCGCCAGAATAGCTAGTATGTCTGACTCATGACCCACTCGAGCGATGACCATATGGTTGGATTTGATTATTTGAAACCCTAGCCTAGATGCATTTTCCAATTAGCATGTATTCAAACTATTTTTCTTTAACTATTGCATTGTTTATAAAAATGTTTTAATATATGCCTTGTTATCAAACATATGTTTTACCAGTACTGTTCATGCATAGATGCATTATTTTTTAATACTAGTTATAGGTAATATATCGATTTTTACTACTCACTAAGTCACGTTGCAAAGTAGGCTCACTACTCTACTAACATTTCAGGTTCTTCAACGGCTGAAAAAGGAAAATGCATAGTGATAACCTAGTCCCTCGGCAATTTTGTTTCCCTTTTCTTGGTCTGTGTTAGAGGTTGGTTATTTTTGTATGTGTAACAAATAGTTAATTGTATTTCAGAACAAAAACTGTTTGTAATATTTTGTTACTCTCGCACTTTATTAAATGAATGTTTAAGTTACTTTGATGTAACTTGTTGTTGTGATTGAAAGGTTTAATGGTAACTAGGCGAACTTGACTCGATGAGTGAGTTTGTTGAGTCACCTTACCGTTTGGGCCACCCCTCGGCCTAGGGAAGGGGTCCCGACAAAAGGTCATGTTTACTTTTTTTTTTTTTAGTTATTGTGGGGCAAAATAAGTAGATGATGAATGAGTGAGTAGTTATAGAAACTATAGTATGATTCGTTTTTTCATATAAAATGATATCAATAACTAGTAAATATACTTTTTTAAAAAAAAACAATAAATTTTTTTTTTGGGTGGTTAAAGGAAGAAACTCATTTTAGCATTAGAATAATATACGAAATTTGAAATCGATCTGAAGATTTCAATCTCTAATTCATAAGAAATTTCATGTATAAAAATTATGATAAACTTAGCAGATGATCATGAATGTCTTCCGTAACGCTCATAAAATAAACAAAAAAGATGATTGTAAGTTTTATATTTGAAAGAAGATGGTTGACCTCTGAAACTAAAAAAGACCTCGAGGGCTTTTTTTTTTTTTTTCTTTTTTGAAAAATTGAGACGCATCAAGATAAAAAGTACGCACTCCAATAAAAGCCTTCGGGCATTCAATAGGTATTACTCTGCAAGGGTGGCTACAAATAACGAAGTTTTCATGGGTACCTTCAAAATTAAAAAAAAAAAAAAAAATCTTAAAATAATCTTAGTGTGATTTTATAATCCTATTCTTAACATATTTATGTTATTTTCATTTAACTCTCTTTATTATAAACTCACCGCACTATCAAGATTATACCCTTCACCTCATTTTATCAAACTTCAAGAAACTTTCATCTTCATCAAATTTTACACCACTCTTCTATTCTCATCCCCCCTCTTGCTAACATATTAGCAAGATGGTTCACATTAAGGGTGTTCATCAACCCGACCAACCCGTCCAACCAAAATCTTTTGGGTTGGTTTAAGTTAGGTTGCATTAGTTATATCAATTGGGTTGAGTTTTAAAATGCTTAACCCGAAGGGTTTGGATTGGGTTATGGGTTGAATATTTAAAAACTCAAACAAAACCGACCCAATCCGATCTTACGTATTTTTCTTTTTTAATTATAAATACTTTTAAAAATAAATAAAATAAGTTTTTGAAATATTTTTATTATATATAAATGATAAACTTATAAGTAACTATTTAAATTGATATGATTAT
>JAJIYU010010494.1:0-16053 GCA_030144865.1 Tinospora cordifolia | reverse complement strand
TACTATTGCCTTATTAAATTCTTAATTTTAAGTTATGTACGGTTAAATACAATCAAGGCATGAAATGACTGAAATAGAAAGTCAAGTGTGCGTCGCTTGTAATGTAACACCAGCCCAGCCCGTCGTTTGGTTTAGTCCACTTTTAAGAAAAATGGTGGATGCAGCCAATGCTTAATGATACGGGGGTTGGGGTGTTACACTTGAGGATATGCTCAGGGCATGAGCCATGGACTTTAGAGGTAATTGGAGCAAGCATCTACCGTTAGCTAAGTTCGCATATAATAATAGTTATCATGCGAGCATTGGGATTGCTCCATATGAGGCACTCTATGGCAGACCTTGTAGATCACCATCTTATTGGGCAGATTTTGAAGACCAAGTACTCACTGGACCCGAGTTGATTGAGGAAATGAGCTTGCAAGTAAAGCAAATCCAGAGGAGGCTAGCTACAACATAGAGCAGACAGAAGAGCTATGCTGATAGAAGGAGGAAACCCCTAGAGTTCCAACCAGGTGATCAAGTATTCTTGAGAGTTAGTCCATAGAAAGGGATCCGAAGGTTTGGAGTGAAGGGTAAGCTAGCACCACGGTACATTGGTCCGTTTGAGATCATTAGACGGGTCGATGCATGTGCTTATGAGATAGATTTGCCAAATAGATTGTCCTCAATACATAATTTGTTTCATGTTTCGATGCTTCAGAAGTACGAGCCAGATCCTTCTCATGTCATTCACTGGGAGGATATCGTACTTCGAGATGATGCTACTTACAATGTGCCATCGATCAGAATTCTTGATCGTAAGGTACAGAGTCTCAGGACTAAGGACATACCCCTAGTCAAAGTCCTGTGGAGGCATCATAACCTAGAGGAGGTGACCTGGGAGTTAGAGAGTGAGATGCAAAAGAAGTACCTAGATCTTTTCGCCAGGCCTGAGTGATTGGACACATTACACAGGTACTTTCTATTTAAATTTCGAGGACGAAATTTCTTTGAAGGGGGGTAGATTCTAATGCCCCAAAATTTTCAAATGAATATACCTCGAAAATAGATTTTTAAAAATTATGAAATAAATATAAAAATGTGTGAAAACATGTTTTAAATGATTATTATATAGTATGGTATGGAAATAAAATAAATAAGGATGTTAGAAAATGGGAAAAACGTTGAAAAAAACCAGATTTCACACTAGTGACCGCGGTCACGCGGTCACTAAAGGCCGACCGCGGTCCTCAGTGAAAATTTTGAGGAAAAACCTAAGTCATAGGGGTGACCGCGGTCCATAAAGTGCCGACCGAGGTCATTGGGCGAGATTTAAACAGATTCAAGCTCTTGACTCGTCATTTCACGCACAGAACTTTCCGAATCGATCTGGAGTTTCAGAGAGATGATTCAGAGCTGATTCAAGGAGGAGCTAAAGGTCTAAGGTAGGAATCTGAACCTCTTAATCATTTGAGTTTCAGCTTTATCAATTCATTCAGATTCTGGATCAAAAATTAGGGTTTTGAGGGTTTTGATGTATAAAATGATCCAGAACCCTATAAGCTCATATCTTCCTTCTAATCTGATAGTTTATCGATTTAAAACTGAATTCTGGAAGTTTTAACTATTCAATTGCAGTTTTAGACGGATCCAAAGGAAATTCACCTATCTGGAGGGTTTCTGAAGGTGCAAATCTCTTGATAGGTAATAAAACCTAATCTATTCCTCTTTTGACGTTGTAGTCAGTTTTAAATGTGTTCTATTCTTAATTTGGAACGCGTTGACTATAATTTTGCATTTTTATGTGGAAAAATGAAAATTTTGGATTTTTTGTATTATTGTTGAAGGGGGACTTTTGATGAATTTGGACTGAATGATGAGGTTTAACCATTTCAGACTGTGGATTTCGAGCGTGATCCTCGCGAGTAGGCGTAAGGGTCGTTCTATGTTATCAGGTGGGCGGGATTCTCTTGCTCACTAGTATTATGTAGGCTTGAAGTTCAAGACATGATGTTTGAGTAGCCTAGGATGTTAGATGCATGCTAGGGTGTGTATAATGCTTGGATGCCTTGATTGATGATTGAGCATAATGATTGGTTACATGCTTTCAGTATTTGCTTGAATATGTGGCATAATGTCTGGTTAATTATATCATTTGTTACATGATTTAGATACCTTGATTGATGATTGGGTATGGAATGAAATCTATTGAAATTAAAGAAGATTAAATTAAGATTTAATAATTCAATGTACCGGGGCGATGGGGGTATCTGTCGACGACTCGTGGACGTGGCCATATTTGCCGCACGACATCTTCCAGATCCCATCGTTGGTGTTCTTAACGAAGCCTCCTGCGAGGGCTGAGAGTTCCTTGGACGGGTGAGCATTGACTGTACACCATTGCACCTATTCTTAGACGACGTGATAGGTCGTGAACGGTATCGTGGTTCGAGACGGTACCGGCTAGGATCGATTTCGTGTCACCGAGGGACACCGGGAGTATAACTCTTTCGGTCTTAGGATACGACAAAACAAATGACTGGTTGAAACGATTAATGTAATGAAAGTGTGTGCATGTTTTGGATTTTTGGTTTATATAATGCTAGTGATGTGTAGAGATGATCCACTGGGCTCTCGAGCTCATCCATTTTCTTTTACAGGTACTCGCAGAGGTGGAGTACACTAGTTGACCGTTGATTTAGGGTTTCTTTGGTGATTTCGCTGGGAGGTCACTGTTGGACTTGTATTCCTGTTTTGTTTAAATTTTCACAGATCATGTATATATTTTGAACAGGCTGTGTGGCCAAATATTTCTTTTTGGGACTGTTGTACATTTTAAAATGTTGTTGGGACTTTGGCTCTGTGAGCCTATTTTTTATCATAGTTTTGAGATGTATTTTGCGATGTTGCCTTCAGAGGCTAACATCATGTATATGGTTAGTTTTACTTAAACCCTGTCATATGGGTTGGTGATTTTGATGGTTTTCGCTGCAAAAAATTTGTTTTTCATTATAAATATTTACTGTGAAAATCCGGTAAAGTGTTTGAAATTATTTTTCTGAGTTATGAAATGCGTCGATAGACATAGTAGGATGTTTATCGAGATTGATATGTTTTTCTCATTTTGATGAAATTGAGAACGGTTTTAGTGAGTCGAAAAGAAGTTGACGACCCTTGATTCCCGGCGGATCAGACCCACAGAAATGCGAAAAGTCCCATATGCACTTCATCCAAGCTGAAGGGAGTGCTTTTCTATGCGCTGGCCCCATGTGACACATAGTGGAGGACTTGGGTTTCGGTCCGGGGGCTTGGGGTGTCACACAGTAGATCTTCACTACTGCTATGCAGAAACTGGGGTTTTCCCCTTCCTACTACTACATTTACTGTCTAAAACAGCTGAAGAACAAGAGAAGAGAAGAGAGTAAGCAAAGAAATTCTTTCTTTCTTGCTGGAATGAATTTTCAGAATGAAGGGGGGGGGTTTATATTGATTTTTCTGGCAGAAAAAGAGGAAACCGCACAATTACAAATAGTTTGTTACTGTAGCTACAGTAACCTAGCTACAGTGCCTGTTACTGTAGCTACAATAACCAACGAACCTTATTTTTTCTACTGACAAAATATTGACCGTATTTGTGAATAGTAACCGTATATTTAAACAGTAACCATATATTTGAACAGTAGTTTTTTTTTAACTCAAATTTCGGGTATTACAATACTAAAATTTTAGGTATTACAACCATTGATCAGACAGTCATGACTTGGGAGGATTTCAAGACAAGGTTTTACAATAAGTTTTTCTCCACAACAAGGAAGAGGCAGCTGCAGTCCGAGTTCGTCAACCTAAAGCAGAGGGCCATGACGGTCACAGAGTACGAGTAGAGATTTATAGAGTTAGCTAGATTCGCTCCTACCTTGGTTATGGACGAGTAGTCCAAAGCAGACCATTTTGTTGAGGGCCTAAAAGTGGAGGTAAGAAAGATTGTGGCACCATTTAAGTTGACAATCTTGATGGATGCTGTAGAGAGGGCGCAACTCATGGAGAGAGACCTAGAGTTTGAGCAGGTATTGAGGAGTAAGAAGAGGACCAAGTTAGATAAGGCCGCGGGAGCATCACAAAAGAAGCCGAGCAGACATGAGGCAAACAGAGCACCTACACCTCAAACCTAGACTCAGACTTATGATAGACAGCAGACCCAGCAGCCTCGACTAGGTTGTGAGATTGACGATCAGAGAGAGAGGGCTAAGAGACATGGGTTGTGTTTTGAGTGCAACCAGAGAGGGCATTTAGCGAGGAATTGTCCTACTAAGAGCATTGACTCCAGCACCTCAGCAGCCGCAGCAAACTCATGGGCAGATTGGTCGCCAGCAGCCACAGCCCCAGACGTAGTAGAGAAATCGAGCCTAACTATATGCCACAGACGCTCAAACCGATTTCAGCACAGCAGTGGAAGGTACATTTCTTTTGTTTGGCGTCGCAGTGCAAGTTTTGTTTGATTCAGGTGCTACTAGATCCTTTATTTCTAAGAACCTAGTGGATATATTACAGTTGGTGACAAGCCCATTGTCAGTGACGTTAGACGTAGCCACACCTATCGGGGCTACTGTGAGTTTGATGAGAGGTTGTAGATGTGACCTCAGATTTTGAGAAAAACTAATTTCAGTCGACCTTTGTACGCTTCATTTTTACGGATATGATGTGATATTGGGTATGGACTGGTTGAGCCAATACCAAGCACAGATTGACTGTCAGAGACGAAGGGTGACATTGAAGCTACCTTCAGGCGAGGTATTAAAGATAAATGGGGATGTACAGAAACTACCAAGGAGTCTGATGTTAGCTATGTCGTACACTATTAAGCAGAAAGAGGACTTTAGACAGTTACTTGAAGAGGATGTAGAGATGCCAAGTGAGATACAAGATATACCTGTTGGACAGGAGTATGCGAATGTGTTTCCAGATGATCCACCTAGACTTCCACTCCACAGACAAATGGAGTTCAGATCGAATTGCAACCAGGCACAGATCCTTTAGCCATTTCACCTTATAGAATGGCACCTCTGGAACTGATTGAACTGAAGACACAACTAAACGAGCTCTGTGACAGAGGGTTCATTAGACCTAGTGAGTCACCATGGGGAGCCCCAGTACTGTTCGTGAAAAAGAATGACGGATCCATGAGATTATGTGTGGACTATAAGAGGCTAAACCAAGTAACAATCAAGAACAAGTATCCATTGCCCTGAATAGAAGATCTATTTGATCAATTGAGGGGAGTCGTTCCTTTCTCCAAGATTGATCTTAGATCAGGATATCATCAGTTGAGGATTAGGGAGTCTGACATCTATAAAACAACTTTTAGAACTCAATATGGACATTTCGAGTTCACGGTCATGTCGTTTGGTTTGACCAACGCACCAGCTGCATTTATGGATCTGATGAACAAAGTCTTCAGATATTACTTAGATCAGTTTGTTGTAGTATTCGTGGACGACATTCTAATTTACTCTAAATCAGAGGCTAAACATAAGGAGCATTGTCTTGGAAATGTTGCGGGGAAATGAGCTGTACGCCAAATTTAGCAAGTGTGAGTTTTAGATGAAAAAGGCCACGTTGTTTCAGGTGAAGGGATATCAGTAGATCCTGAGAAAGTAGAGGTGGTATCAAACCGGAAGCGATCTAAGACTGTCACAGAAATCAGAAGCTTCCTAGGTTTAGCAGGATACTACTACAGGTCCATCCAAGACTTTTTGAAATTGGCTGGACCAATGACAAAATTAACTAGAAAGGGAGAGAAGTTCCTCTGGAATGATAAGTGTGAACAGGCATTCCAAGAACTGAAGAAGAGGTTAACTTCAGCATCCATTCTAGTCACGCCTACCCATGGTGTGAAGTACACCCTATACACCGATGCTTCGCTAAATGGGTTAGGTGCAGTTTTGATGCAAGAAGGGAAGGTGGTGGCTTATGTTTCAAGGCAATTGAAGATCCATGAACAAAACTACCGTACCCTTAACCTGGAGTTGGCAGCAATTGTCTTTGCATTAAAGATCTTGAGACATTACCTCTATGGGGAGAATTTAGATTTATTCTCTTACCACAAGAGTCTGAAGTGCATTTATACCCATAAGGAATTAAATCTTCGATAGCGAAGATGGATAGAATTCTTGAAAGACTATGATTTTTAGCTACACTATAATCTGGGCAAGGCCAATGTGGTGGCTGATGGACTTAGTAGAAAATTCAGCAAGAAAGATGAGGAAAAAGGGCAAATGTATCAGCTAATTAGTGAGTATAACTTGGGGATGGTTTCAGATGAGGAACAAGTATACTTGTACGCTATGACTTGTCAACAAGATTTCCTTTACCAAATCAGGGATGAGTAGCGAAGTGATAAGTGGATTACTGATCTGATAGAGGGTGTCAAGCAAGGCAAGCATACAGACTTCAAATTTGATGCAGAGGGTATACTGAGACTTGGAGACAGAGTCTGTGTGCCGAGTAGCGGGCAAAGTAGGAAAACCATCCTAGATGAAGCTCATCAGACTAAGTACACAATGCATCCAGGAGGTGATAAGATGCACCAAAACCTCAAGAACACCTATTGGTGGAGAGGTATGAAGAAGGACATAGCCAAGTATGTCTCTAGGTGTCTAACATGCCAACAAGTGAAGGCCGAACACAGAAAATCATCAGGCTTTTTGCAACCACTTCCAATTCCAAAATCGAAGTGGGACAATATTGCAATGGACTTCATTAGCGGCCTGCCTAGAAATTAGAAAGGCGAAGACACTATATGGGTAATTATGGATCATCTGACAAAGGTAGCCCATTTTCTACCCATTTGATCTACAGATTTAGTTGGGAAGCTTGGTGAATTGTACGTCAAAGAGATTGTGAGGCTGCATGGTGTTCCCAAGACTATTGTGTCAAACAGAGATTTTAGATTCACATCTCAATTTTGGCAAGGCCTCCAGAAAGAGTTGGGAAGCAAACTCACTATGAGCACAGTATTTCATCCTCAGACAGATGGGTAGTCCGAGAGGATCATCCAGATATTAGAAGATATGCTGAGAGCATGCATACTTATTTTAAGGGAAATTGGAGCAAATACCTACATTTGGCTGAGTTCGCTTATAATAACAGCTATCAGGCTCGCATACAAATGGCTCCATATGAAGCACTCTGTGGCAGACCCTGCAGATCACCGTCTTGTTGGGCAAACTTTGAGGATTAGGTCCTCACGGGACTAGAGTTGGTAAAGGAAATGAATGCTCAAGTAAAGAAGATTCAAAAAAGACTAGTTGTAGCTCTGAGTAGGCAGAAGAGATACGCAGACAAAAGAAGACGACCTTTGGAATTCCATCCAGGTGACAAAGTTTTCTTGAAGATCAACCCACAAAATGGAATCAAACGGTTTGGAGTCAAGGGGAAGCTAGCACCAAGATTCATTGGTCCGTTCGAGACACTTAAACAGGTTGGTGAATGTGCCTATGAATTGGACTTACCAAACCAAATGTCATCGATTCATAATGTATTCCATGTATCGATGCTATGGAAGTATGAGCCAGACCCATCTCACATTATACACTGGGAGAAGATTGTACTTCAGGATAATGCAACCTACGAGGAACAAACAGTCAGAATACTAGACCGTAAGGTGCAGAGTCTTAGGACTAAGGATATCCCTTTGGTCAAGGTGTTGTGGAGACATCACAGTCTAGAAGAGGCAACCTAGGAATTAGAGACTGAAATGCGTACGAAGTACCCTGGCTTCTTCACCAGACATACTTGACGGGAACAACATCGAACAGACAACCCATTATTTTTAATTTTGAGGACGAAATTCTTTTAAGGGGAGTAGGTTGTAATACCCTGAAAGTCTATAAGACCTCCACGTCGTTAGTGAACGGTTAAAGTGGAATAAAAAACTTAATAAAGGAATAAAAATAGCCAAAAATACTCGAAAACCATGTATTATAAGTCTAAATAAGTGTAAGAGTTATACCAATCTGGGAAGCACGAAAAATAGTGAAGAAAAGACACTAAACACCAAAATTTCGTTATGGTGACCGCAGTAATTGGGATAGTGACCGTGGTAATTCCTGAAAAACCTAGAAAACAAAGGGAAATACATCATTTTGGTGACCATGGTCAGTCCTTTGGTAACCACGGTAATAATAGGAGAAACCCAGAAACAAAAAAGGGAAAATCATTCTGGTGACTGCGGTCGATGTTTGAGCGACCGTGGTAATCACGCGAAAACCCAGAAAATGAACAACGTGCACCAGTATGTAGACTGCGGTAATTGCACAGTGACCACGGTAAAGCTACGGTGACCACGATAATGCTACAGTGACTGCGGTCATACGACGATTTCTATATAAATGAAAAGTACGCAGGAAACCCTAGATTTGAGATTTTTCCGCCGCAAGTTACTGATTTCTCTCTAATGCTCTCACCAAACTTTCTAATCTCATTTCTTAAGTTTTCTTTTGAGTTCTAAGGGTGGTTTGAGCTCCTTCAAGCCATTCTCTACCATTATCAAGCTCAGATCTGCCAAGAACAACATCAACAAGGTCTTGTGCTAAGGTAAATCTCGAAACCCTCTTGAGATCTTGTTTTCTTAGCTTTTTTTTTAAAACACTTGCCTCAAATGTAAATTGTTGTTCCTTGAGTTAATGTGTGTTTTAAACTTAATGACCAAGTATTAATGTGACGTGTACTGGTGTTCCCTTGTCCTCATTCCGATTTTGGGTACATTTTGGAACACATGCACCAAGAACACAAACCTTAGGGTTTTGGTTATGCCATGAATGCCTTATACTCACATATTCTCATTGTTTAAAAAAAAACTCTATAGATTGATAATCTGAGGCGTGCACGGCGAGGAGCAAGGCGTAAGATTGAGAAGTATTAATATAGGTGTGATTTTTCTTACTCCCTAGCGTATCCAAATTTCGAATGCATAACATGATATTTTGGTTAGCTTAAGGTGTGTTTAGAAGCATGCTAGGATTTGCTTGATTGACCTTGTTTGGGTTTGACTTGATGCATGGTTGCTTGTGTCATAACATGCTAGATATAGATTTCTATGAGTTAATCTCCATGAATGGTTGAACACATCTATTTTTGTTTTACTTTAAATGTTACATTGATGATCGCATATGACTTGGAATGACATGTATGACTAAAGAATATTCAATTAAAATTTAATAACTCCATATACTAGCATGGTGACCGATCTTAGAGTGTCATTGTGCGTGTCCCTACCAGAGCTGACTGCGATAGCTGATTGTGTCTTTGGACGGAGTGTCACTATAGACTTCCATCCTTAGATCATGGTCCCGAAGGTAACTGGCTGTAACACCCCAATTTTCGATCGGACCTTCGTTCATGTATTACCTCACGTGTGGATCATCGCCCGATGAAAATCGAGATGCTAACTAAAAATTTTCGTTCAGTCAAAATCTTTTTCTTCAAAATCAAGTTTATAACGATCCATTCTCAAGTCAATCTCTGGATAATTTCTCATATAAAACAAAAGAATTTAAACTAATTACTCAAGACATTCACCGGGTTCATTAATATGAGTTATCAATAACGCAGCAAAATTTACTTTAAAAATATTCATTAAAGTCATTAAAAATAAAATGACCAAGTTAAAACCAACGTAAATACATGAAAACAAACCAGTAAAATATATATAACAAGACCTCCAGTCACCTATCCCGGACAACCTCCCCATGAGGTGTCCAATCTGAGTGCGAGGCTTCTGACGGAAGTCAACATATTCTAAGTCCAAGTGTACCTAAAAAATAGAATGGGAGTGAGCTCGAAAGCTCAGTGGATCGATCCTACACATCACATGCATTATACAGACTCAATTCAAAATATTACAAACACTTTCAAACATTAGGCGTTTCAAACATTCATTTAATTTTGGTTGGAGTCAAAACCGGAAGAGGGTTGAGATGCCTCTCGATATTCCCTGTGATCCAATCCAATCATAATTACAGAGGCCTCAGGTGGTACCATCTAAAATCAATCATATCTTAGTATCATAGTCCAAGCAAGGGTACTTATCTAGGCTCATATTGTCTCCCAAAGACTTCGAGCTGTTGCAGGCAGCTTAGAGTGGGAATACCTATGATCTGCCTTGCGGCTCGTCAATCGCACCGGTACATGGATTCTTAATAAACCATCATCTTATTTTTTGTTTTACAAACGATCTCAATCACATCAATCATCATACAATTACCCTAGAACATATAACCCAAACTATACTTGCAAGTTCACATGATAAGGTGCATAAATAAACAATGGGATCTAGATACTCATTTGCCTAGTCATGCATGCCATAATTGAGTGAATCTCAATGCAAGATCATGTCATAACTAATTATGCATGGATTAAATAGTTCATCACACATTACACATCATTCAAAGAAGTCAAACAAGTTCAATCAATTTCCTAGGAAAATTTTAATAACCTAGAACTATGCAATCAAATGCTTTGAATCTTAAATCCGTATAATACAAATGAGCAAGGAAGTCATGCCCACCTGGTTTCGAAGATCTTCAGGGCTTCCTTGCTTTCCGTCCAAATATTTGACACTTTAAATTGCGAGAATATGAAATTCAATGCTCGATAAAATTATTCTTAAGTTTAAATAATTTCTAAGATTAGTATAGAGTTCAAACATCTCTTACTTGATACGTTTCCTTCCACTACTCAATATTGTCCCACACACTACTCGTTTGTATGTATGCATATGTATGTTTTATTTTATGGATTTGTTTGTTTCATTATTATTATTATTATTATTATTATTATTATTATTATTATTATTATTATTATTATTATTATTATTATTTTCTAATCATGTAAATGGGTATATATTGATATAAAACCTTATGATAAAATTACCATGATATATATTTTTATGTCTTTTCTACACACACACACACACACACACATATATATATGTATACGTGTGTAACCATCTAAATTAATGTATGAACCTTATGATAAATGTTTATGTCTTACCATGTTGTTATTATTATTGTTATTAATTCTTTTTTTTTCTACACTAATCATAATAGACATCAATTAATTATTTCAGCTATTCATATATATCTATAAAACATAAAATATAGTTTTATCATACTATTATTATTATTATTATTTTATTATTATTTTTTTTTATCAAATGATATATTTCATTTTCGCATCACTCGCGCCTTCGCGCGAGCGCGAGTGAGCTATGAAATAATTTATTTACTCCTAAGCATAGTCTACATCTATATTTAAATTGTACATGATTCTAATTCACTGATTGACACGATCACGAAGTTACAGGGTGTTACACTGGCCCTTGGGTGTTACCCTAGATTCGTTCTCGGACCACACAGGGGATTCCGAGAGTTATGGAGTCTTTCAGTCTTAGATGATAACAAACAAGAAATTGTGTGAAACGCCTAATGTAATGAAAGTGATTGTATGTTTTGTATTCTGGTTTGTGTAACTAGTGATGTATAGGGATGATCTATGGGCTCTTGAGCTCACCCCACTTCTCTATTACAGGTGATCATTGACACTGTAGGAGTAGGCCAACATACGGGCTGTCATTTTGGGTAGAGACCTTACCGTTGTATCATCTTGTTGTAAATAATATTTTAGTGTTTAAATTGAACTGGGCATGTGTCCTCTTTTATCCATGAACTGTTTCACATGTAAGTTAAATATTTTGGAATTTAGGCCCATTGGGCCATGTTCTATCTTCATACTATGTTTTAGAAATGGATTTGAAATGTTATTTCGCTGCAAAGTATTTCACTTGGTCAAATATGAATTCACTATGGATTTATGAATGATTAGAATTCTGCTGCATGCATTTTAAATGAATTTCATACATACTGAAAGGAACGAGTATTTTGATGGTCATTGTACATTTTTGTTTTGACTTTATAACTTGCTTAAGAGAAAGGTTTGAACATGGGATTGAATGAGAAAGAGGTATGAACCACGTGGCCTCCGGCTCTCAGCCAACGACGAGATCCCGGGCGTCTCCCGCCAAACAAACGGGCACGCGCCCTTTCTGCACTTGGCCTCGCGACAAACCGTTGCAACAGAAATAGAGATAGAGAGCGGGAGCCGGGGTGTCACAGATACACACACACAAGAATGTGATTTAGAGTTATAACAATAATATGTTGTTACATATGTTCTATCATTAGCTCAGCATTGGGTCGAGTTGATTTGATTAGGTCAGCGCATTCGAGGCACTTGTTGTTATAAAGGCATGCAAGTAAGGTCATGTTTGACGAGTGCCAAAATTCAAAAAAGTGGCTAGCACAGATTGGAAAATTAGGTAGAGCTCACAAAAGAGGAAAGTCATAAAGTCATGTAGCAATTATGGGGATGATCAACCCCACAATGCTGGAAATGATCATGTCGAGCTAGTCTTAAGATTAGGAAATATATACTTTAGTCTAAAAATTTGGGACTAGTAATAGTTTCTAAATTCGTAAAGTTCATGTCGAGCTTCCTATTTTGAAAAGGAAACCAAACATGCAGATAATTGCTAATTTGGGATAAGATTTTGAATTACAAATTGAGTAGAAATTCTTTATGATAAATTTTCCTTGTTGTAGATGGAAACAATCTTATAAAATAGTATCAATCTTGTAATGGTTGTATCTTTGTTGAATTTGGGCACGCAAGCCGAGCATGATCTTGACCTTCACAATTAGAAGTGTTCCATTTAAATAACCATAGGAACACTTTGAAGGTGAAAAAGAAATATAGTGCAATGGAGTCATTATCCTTCTAGCATAATTGCTCTTAGGATCAGAGGCTTGCAAACTCAAAGGCAAGTTAATCTTGTCATCATGGGTAGTCATTAAAAAGACTACAAGCATAGTCCCACTAAAATAATATTTTGAAGCCCCCACAATCTTATCAATGTCTTCATGCTTGCCCAACTTGTCGTCAAGATAAGAACATCGGGTAAGCATCACCTTTCAAGTGGGAAATTGAGAATAAAGCCCCCATCCCTAACAAAAGATGTAAATACATTTAACAAGAAGGTGAACAAAGGAATAACCAATCTAGGGAACACATAGGAAACTACAAGCATGGATATTGTTCAAAAATTACTATGGTGCAACCATGTGTAATGCATTTGAGATTTGAACTTGCTTTGAAGTTGTATTAAAATCTCATCCTTGTGTAGTTGTTCCTTTGAGAGAGAGCATAAAAGTTCATGGTGTAGTTCCAAGAAATGAGAAAAAGATAGAATAAGGTGGATAAACTCCTCTCACACTACCAAAAACCTAGTAAGTCCCTCTTCGAACTCAAAAAGCGATTCAAGGTAGCAAGGGTAAAAGTGAATAATTGTGATGAAAAAACTGCCATAACTTTTATTGTCACTACAAGAAATTGATGATAAAATAACGTTAACTCAACAACGTGCATCAACGACCGTTCTAATAGAAGGCAAATGACAACGTTCAGAAAATGTCTATTATAAAATTGCTTATGTAAAATATGTACAACAACATTCACCTTGGAAACATTGTTGAAAAGACCATTACAACGAGCACATGAATGTTGCTTTATACTATTACAACAATCGTAGTTGAATGTTGTCGAATGACACCTACTACAACATTTATTAATCGACTGTTGTTAAAAATATGTAAGTTATTACAACACTCATTTTTGAATATTGTCTATAACCTTCTATAACGTCTTATTGGATTGTTGTAAACGAATGGTATAAATAAAAATAAAATTAATTTGCCTACAAAGTTATATTTAATAAATTAATAATATAGGTTAAAATTAGTTCTATGAGTAAAATAATAAAGAAGAAGAAAAAGATAAAAAAAAGTAGAATATATAATTTTAGAATAAAATTAATACTTTTGATAAAATATATTACTTAATTTAGTTTATTAAAATTAAATAAGAAGAAAAAGGTTTAAAAAAACTAAAAATTTAATTGTTTTTCGTGTTTTAATTTATTGATTAACATTTTGCTATAACGACGACAATACTAAAAATAATAAACTTAGTTTTTTTTATGAAAATAGTAAAATTATTTTATTAGTTATGATAAAAATAATAAAATGAGTATTTTGTAAAATAAACTCATTAAAAAATTTTTAAATAATAATTAGTCCTATAAAATTATTTTAAATAGACAAAAATTGTAAATAGAAAATGATAAATTTATTTTTTATAATAAGATGAATTTATAAAAAAATAATAAATTTTCTGTAAAAATAAATTTTTTATAATAAAACATAAAACGTAATAATTTAGTAAACTAAATACATTTTTTCTAAGTAATAAAAAAATTAACTGCAATTAAGAAAAAAAGTGCCAAAAATTTAATTTTTCCATCTTATATTTAAATTTTTTACCCAAAAAATAGTTTTTTTTTTATTTTAGTTTTATAAAAAAAGTTTTCATAAAAATAATTGCTGTAAAAAATTTTATTTCAATTCTAATTAGTTTTTTCTTAAAAATATAAAATAAATTTTTTACCCAATTTTTTTTTTTTGTGTTAAACGAACTTAAAAAAAATAAAATCATGTATAAAATAGGGTTAAGAGCTAAAAGAATAAAATTAATTTGCCCACAAAATTTTATTTAATAAAATAATAATATTAGTTAAAATAAATTCTATTAGAACATATATTAATTACCTAAAAAAGTACACGTTATTAGGATTGGTATAATGGCAATATTTGCATGATATTCACATCCGTCAAATATATATACATAAATTATTCTAAAGTGATACTATTGTTATATCAGAAGAGATAATCTAGCACAGTTACAGGTCATTTGAGATTATATACAGATACAATCAGTTAGTTATATTGAGATTATACCAGGAACAAATATCGCTTATTGATAACGTCATTCAAATATGTATACGGGCATTATTCACGTGATATTCACATTGGTCAAATAGGTATACAAGTGTTATTCTAATGTTATACGACTGTGATACCAGATATCCTCTAGTTATACCGAGATTATACTAGGAACATATACTGCTTATTGATAACGTCATTCAAGTTTGTTTGGTGAAATTTGTATACAAGCGTTATTCTGATGTTATATGACCGTCATACCAGAACAAATATTACTTGATTACATGTCACTTTGTTGGTATACTCGCATTATTCGTAGATTTTGCTTAAATCATCTGAATCTCGTCTGAATTGCAGATGAGCAACGCTCACAAATGGTTGTGTTGCTCACGATCCAGTCTATTGCTGGTCGTCTGTTGCTGCTTAACGAAGAACAAGATGAACAGTAAAGAAGAAGATGTGTAGGAAGTCTACTGTTGTTTGACCAAATTGGCATTTGATCCGCAGAAGATGAAGCGACCAATGCCTGATTTTAACTTCGCGTACTTGCTGCTCTAACCCTCCAACAAAGAAGAAGAACGTCTTCTTCTTGCTTCTAATTCTACTTCTCTTGTTCGGTGCTCTGTTGTTGCTCAATGAAGAAGGAGATGAACAATGAAGACAGTAGAAACCAAGAAGAAGAGCGAAAATCAAATGATCTAGTATTTGTCACTCGCCAGAACCCTAGGACAAGATCGAAGAAGAAGACTATAAACCAATGTTATACTAATAGTGGTTAATTTAAATGTTATACTAGTGTTAAACCAGCCTCATGCTAGTGTTATACAAGTTTGGTATAATAATATTAATTAATTAATTAATTAATGATTCAAATGTTATACCAGTATTATATCAATTTTATACAAATGTTATACAAGTTTGGTATAATAATAATAATTAAATAATTTTAAATGTTATACTAGTATTATATGTCAAATATTAAATGTTAAACCTGTGTTATATTAGTCTTAGTCCACTATTATATGAGTTTGGTATAATAATAATAGTTAATTAATGATTTAAATGTTACATCAGTGTTATATGTTAAATATTAAATGTTATACTAGTGTTATATGTTAAATATTAAATGTTATACTAGTGTTATATTAGTCTTATACAAGTGTTATACTAGTTTGATATAATA
>JAJIYU010010493.1:0-16123 GCA_030144865.1 Tinospora cordifolia | reverse complement strand
AACCTTAGTTCTAAGTTCTTCTTTGCTTGAGCTATTCTAAATAGTTCGCGAAGTAGTAGCCACGAAGTGCTACAAATAATTTAGGAAGCGATCTCGAGGTGAATTTCTTTCATTTCTTTTAATTTATTATTTTGATTTAGATAATGTTTGCTTGTTTGGTTAGCTTGATTTTCTTGTGTTTTTATTCTTGTTCTTTACATTTATGTCATTCAATCATCATGTTGCATGACTAAGAGAGTATGCTCTGTAGTTGCGTCTTGTACGATCTTCTACATCAGAAATCGAAAGTCGTTTTCCTATTTGAGAGAGTATACTTTGTAGTTGCATTTCGTACGATCTTCTACATCAGAAATCGAACATCTGTGTTTTTGTTGATTTATCATGTTATACTGTGGTATGCTCAATTTCTGTTGAAATATTTATCTACCATGTTCTTGCACACAAAAGTCAGATTAAATGAGATTTCAACCATGTACCGGTATGGGGGATTTTCTGTGTTCCATGTAGAATTGAAACTGGCTGCCAATACTGACACCAGCATGGAACGAGTTTAAAAAATGATTCCACTAGAAATGAGTTTGAGTTTCAGAATTGATCTCTCTCCCTAGATCTGGAGCACAGAGGGTATTCCCGTTCGGTTTAAATTACGACTGAATTAATATATTGGTTGAATTGAATTAATTTCTTAAAGTATTTGATCTGCTCGCATTATCTGGTTGGAATAATGGATTAAATAGATGGAATGATTCATTAGGTTTTTTAGCTCACCCACCTTTTTTTCACAACAGGAAATTAATCAGCTTGCGAGGAGGTTTACCCATTGAAAATTTTTATTTATTTCAATGTAGGACACATCGGCCCAAGTGAAATCATGTATTTTCAGCTTTGAATTTATTTTTCGCTGTAATGGATTATTGTATTTGGAATTGTCGAATAAATAAATGAATAATTTTATTCACCATGATGTCATTTTGTATATAGACTAATGTACACAGGAACCCTATTGCATTTGGGGTCTAAGAAGAAGAAAATGTAGCACGGGCCCATCTCCTAGGTATCCCAAGATTTTTGATCAAAGAGAGTTGAACCGTCAGATGACGTAGAAGATGGGACTTGGGAGGCAAGGTGTTACAGAAGACCAAGCCACCCTTCAAAGAGCATGGTAGCCATTTATATTCATACCTTTCAGTATGAGTTGCAACTGCCTATTTCTTTGTCCATGTGTTGTATTTTGGCTTGACAAGGTTAAGCCCTTATATTAGGCTCTTGACACAGATGGTTAAGACCATGTTCAAGAATCTTGGTCCTATCTAATCAAAGCACCCTAGACAAAGACTTCAGTTTATTTCAGTTGGGGTGGTTTGATTGGATAGGGTTGAAAGTTTACATTAGGGTTTGGGCATAGATGATCAAGACCTCATTAAGTGTTATGATCTTATCCAATTGAGCCACCCCAAAAATAGACTTATATATATATATATATATTTCGATTGGTGTGGTTTGGTTGGACATAATCCAAACACACCCATTAAGTTTTAACCTTATTTGTCCAAACCTTCTATGTTGAGATAATTAGTTGTTTGTTTGAGCACACATGTTCCCAACAACATACATATAACTGTATTAAAACTATATGTTGGATATTAGAAGTTACTAGACTAAGTGTTACTCACATGCATGTATAAGTTATCCAAAAAGAATGCCAAAAAATATCAAAATAACTCCACTCATACGCATGTATATCATAATTACATAGATATCAAAAATGTACATTAGCCAAAAAGAATCTCCTATATAACTGTTTGGCTTCTCTAGTCAAAACATTAGTTTTGTATAATTCAAAACATCCTAGAAACCAAGTTTTCAAGTTGTGATTAAATCAATAATCTCTTTATAAGTTATACCATTACGCTTCATTGGTGTGGGCCCACAAAAAACTTGTATCCATCGGCCCATCCACGTGCAACTACTTTAAATGCATCCTATTTTGGCCAAAGTGATAAAAGCGGGGAATTTGCTTGAACAAGACTTGTGGAAATAATAAAAGTTTTACATTGGATATATGCACTATACAAGTTTTCACAAACTAAACAAACTTCACAAGTATTTAAGAATTGAGATTACCTTCACAAAATTTCATCATTAATGAAGCTTATACCACTAATGCACTAGGAAAGAAGTGGTGTTTGGTTCTATACGGGAGCAAGGTCTAGCATTGGTTTTTGGATTGAAGGGACAACACAATATTATATGTTGTGGCTATTAAATAGACCTATGTCAAGTAATGTCATCCATTTATCCTTAGGTGCAAAGATAAGCTCCTCATGCTTCAATACTAGCCTATCTCGTTTAACCTCTTGTCACAACCTAACATTTCTTTGTATTTTTCTTCAAATATGATTAATTCTTTGTGCAAGTCAAGTCACACATCTAACCACCATTTTGACTCCCTGCCCATATCATCGGAAATTATCCAAAAACCACAGTTACCATGAGATTCAAATTCACCACATCACTAATATATTTGTGGCATTCAAATGGTAACTAGTGAATATAGCCTTTGCTCATCATGAAATGTGTCTTGTAAACATTCTTGAACACTCTCTTTTGTAATGTCGTTCAGAAGAGGAACTTAGCTAACAGACAAGACATAATCAAATCATGCGAGGTCCCTCTTGGTAGATGTATCCATTCTCTTCTTTGGTCTCTTTTTCATTTTTATTGTTGGTAGGCAACTGATGATAATGAAGGAAAGCTAATTTGCCAGAGCTATGGAATTATTCAAGCTCTCACATCATCATCACTATTTTTATATTTTTCTTTAAATCATTGCAACTCCCCTCAAGCACAGGGAAATTTGTGTGTGGGACATGTCACACATCCACGCAACTCTTTATCCAATCAAACTCCTTCCACATGCTGCAATTCTTCATATATCATCTCTAAATCAACTTTACAGACAAACCCATGTAACTAATGAATTATATTATCATGATATTGATGCGCCACCATGTTAAGACTTATTTCAAAATATACCTTAATCTCGACAAGCTGCAACTCAAGCATCTAATTGATCGTTTTCCAAGTTGCCTTTTGTAACGACCTCTATTTTTAGACACTAAATCAATCAATCCAACACATATTTTCATGTATTTTAATTTTTGCTTATTAATGAAAATATATGATTCTCTCTTCATTTTCTAATTTTATGCAATCAATGCAAGAAATCATGAATAATTGAGAAAGAAATTTAAAAAAAAAAGGTTAGGAAAAAATGGAGAAAAATTAATTTAAATATTAGAAATGGTTTTTAAGTATAAAAGTGACACATTTATAATTTAAAAGTGTCAAGAATTAATTTACAAAAAATAATTATTTTCAAAAAAATAATATATATTAAATAGGCAAAAAAAATTTGAAGTTAAAATAATGTATTTCTGTTGAGTTGAGTATTAGAAATATGGAGTAGTTGACGAAGTTAGAAAATCAACTTTATTAGGATAGTGAAGAACATAGCATTGACTAAATTGTTTTCACTTAGATCGTTACTAAGGACAAGTAGATGCATGACACATGACAACTCTCGTCATGTCAACAAACACACTTTCCCTCCACCCAAAAAAAAAACACACACAAACACACACACACACTTCTAGAAGTTTAGATAAAGACAAAAGAGATTACTTCAAAAAATAAATCAAATCAAAAGAAGGTAATAAAATATTAAGGTGTCTCACTCTTCTCCCCATCTAGGCCAAACAAAAGAAAAAAAAAAAGAAAAGAAAGGAAAGCCATTAGAGCTCTTTTGGAGCTTGGATTTGGGCAAGAATGAGCATGAAGTTGAGCTTGAGCAAGAAGGAGAAATTGAAGAAGACATTGAGTTATATAACATAGCTCACATGCAAGTTATTTGGAGGTCATGAATGGCTCATGGTGTTTAAGATTTCTGTAGCCCATACATGTCATATATGAGAGATAAGCCATGCTCATAAATATCTCTACATAGTTGTCTGTTGATTTCATGTTTTTCTTATGGGTTTTGATGAAAAATCTTGTCTCTTGGGCGTAGCAAAGAGGGTGACCAGCTATGGTGATGATCTCTAATGGTTTTTGGTGGTGAAAGAGTGAAAAACAACTAAGGTATAAATTCCATTCCAATTGATTTTCAATTTGATGGTTGACATTGTGGAATTTGTTCTTGATAAGTGTTGTTTACCATAGGTTTTTACTTGAGAGAATTAGGATGTTTCAAATATGGAAAATTAAATTCTTGGCTAACTTTTTTTTAAATGGCAGTCTTGAAGTGGATTTAAGTTGAAAATCACGCTAGAACATTGGTTGATTTTAGGGGTATGTCATAGGAATGTATACCCTTGAAAATTCATGAAATGGACACTTGTAAGTTGCTGGATTTTTTTTATTTCAAGCAAAGAAATGAAAGTTAGATGTGTATGTTTTGATGTAATTATTTATAAATGTTGAGGAATTAATTTGGGTATGGTTGAGTAGATTAATTGTAAGATTTGATAATGGAAAGTTGAAGAAATTGGGAGATTTGATATTTTTGAAATTAGTTAAATTGATGGATGTTTTATGAAATTTAAATCTGAATATGATTGGATTGTTTTGGATGTAATTTAATTTATATGAAACAAAATTCATGAGAAGGGGAGTGTCTTCTTGAACTAATTAAGCATGCGGCGTACTTTGGGTAACATTTGTGTCTCTATAGGCTATTAAGATTGATTGAAATTAGAGCGATTAGCATGGATTTAGATGAGTTAACCCACTGTTTTGCATAATTTGGGTGAGTATATGTTATGTGTTTAGGTTAAATTAAGTGGTCGCATAGCCCCAACTAACATAAAAATGCAAACTCTCCAAACTATTTTTGAAATGTAAAAATTGGAGAATATTTCAGAATTCTTAAAAATACTTAGACATGTTCAAATTGCATGAAATTTAATATGAAGGTTTCTGGGATACTTAGGAATGTTGAGAAAAATTAGCGTCCCAAAATAATAAGATTAAGTTGGTCAAATAAGTGATTTTGTCACTATCTAGCTAGATTTTGACAGAAATAGTTAATCTTGGTTTATGCAAGTTGAAACCCTATCAGATAGGCTCTTAATTGGCCAAAACAAAATTTTGGTGAACCCTTGGTGAGCGTAGATTGAATCTGAAAAGTTTGGTGAGAAAATCAACAAAGAAATTCATTATAAGAAAATTGGAAACAATGTTGCACATATGCAATGTGAACCAAGAAAATGACTAAGTGTTGAATTTATGGGGTAGAATGGACTCAAGGCTAAGTTGACCATCTAAGTCAACAAGGTGTCAAAGTTGACCAATTTGACCATAGTTGACTATGAGTTCACCAATTTGATCAAGTAGAATAACAATTGACCAAATCTACTAGGGTTGACCATGTTGGCCAACTAGACCTAATTTGACAAAATCAACCCTTTGGTTGATCGAAAACCAAAAAGTGGAAATGAGCTGAGATTTAATAGAAACTAAATAAATACGTGAATTGCGCATGAATTAACGCAAGTATAACGCAACCAAGCATAAGGAGAGCCTCGAGAAGTAAACATACTAGTGAGTAGTACTTTGGTTTGTTTAATTACACTTGTATTCTACATGATTTTGTATTATTGTTTCACATGCACTACATTACATTACATGCATATATCATGTTTCATGGATATGATAATGGGCTTAGAGTACAGGTAAGATGTCTAATCAGCTAGTAGCCCCATAGTGCTTCTAGGATCGAGGTATAACCTGGCTGTTGTAAGTGCACCATCCTCCCGTTTCCTTGAGTCTTGGGGTACGGACCACAGACTTCGTGCATATGTGACCTCTCAAAACCTAGTAAGTCGAGGTGAATGATGCGATTAGGGCAGTTCCTTACCTGATTGATGATATAGGCGCTTGATCTTTATTTGTGTTGACCTGTGCTATATAAGGTTCAATTTTTCGTGAATTGCCTTTCAATGAGAGATTTCGAGGTACAGGCGTTGATCGAGAGAGATTTATGAGCCCATATAATAAGGTCGTACGTGGGTGCACTCTACCGATATTAGTGGATCATGATTGGCTTTCGTGAACGTACAATCCACAGATTTATATGATGGGCTTGAATTCTAGTGGAGCCGGACCCTTCCATGATAGGCATGATAGATGACATTCATTAATCATTGTATTTATAATGTTGCATAATGCATGTCATATTTTGCCCAAGACCTACTTAAGTATTTCTTTAGCATGGCATGGACACTCTTTACTCTATTTGTCGTTGTTGTAATATCTCAAAAAAGAAAATTGTAAAAAAAATATCATAATTTGGTTGATGAAATAATTTATTTGTTAAAATAATTCATACAACTATATTATATATATATATATATATATATATATATATGTATGTATGTATGTATGTATGTATGTATATATTAAAACTGAAATAAAATAAATGGAGTAAACAAATGCAGAGATAAATAAATAAATAATATTAGTAATAAAATTATTTAAGTAAATATTAAATGTAATCTAAAAAAATTAATGGAAGAATCCTATTAGAAGTAGTGAAAAAAAATAGTGTTATTAACAAGTGGACTTTTTTTAAATGCCTCATGTGGATCAAATTTAGAAAAGAAATTTAAATTCGAAATATATTAAGATTACACTTAACCATATAATTATACTTTTAGGTAATTGAGAGGAGAATCTATAATTCAACAACCCAACAAGATTTTCTCAAGAGATTTGACCAAATCAAATTTCTCTTGAGAATATCATATTTGCTCTCCTTTTCTCTCCGGATACTTTTATATATTACGACTCCCTTTCTTCATTAAAGCCTTTAACCATTCTTTGCCAAGAAACATCGAGCAAAGGAGGAACATTGCTGAAAAAGTGTTAAAGGTGGGTATAGTAAATATCTCTCCCTCTTTATGCTATATATATATATATATGTATTTATGTATGTATGTTTTTTTTATGGTTGGTAGTCTAGATTCATAGAAGTTTGTGTCTTTGGCCATGGCTGCCATGAAAGTTGTAGCATTGCTGCAAATCTTTTGTATTTCACTTCCTTTCCTCTTTGCTTCCATGAATTCTCTTCTCCTCTTAACACTTGCTAGTTTTGATTTTTATTTTATTTATTTTTTCTTTTTTGTAACTAGTATAATGAACAAGTGTTGCTTACTTTATGTGCGCACTTTTAAATAGATAAAGAAATGCAAAAATGCATTCTTTAGATGATGAATTGATAATATGCAATATAAATAAACTCTAGACATAAAGCAAATAATGCAATAAATTATAAGTGTAACTAGAGAAAATAATGTAGTATATTTAACAAGTAATAAACTTGGGGAGGTCGAACCATAAGGTTTGAGATAAATTTCTAAAACTAAGGTTTGCTACATATAATAAAATAAGAAAAATGAGAATGAGATGAGATAATGATAATATTTTGCTAATGTAGGAATAACAATAAGATAGAAGAGTTATGACATTAGAGTTGGCCCAATCCTTTCCTCACTTAGTCCTTTTTGAGTAAAATAATTAAGGATAGAAATAACTAAAGAGTTTTTCTACCTACAATAATGAATCTTTAAGCCCAAATGTATTAAAAAGTAGTGTTCTCCCAAAAAAAGTATTTATAATAAAAAGCAAAGTATAATTAAATTTCTAATATGTGTGAATGCAAAATGTGAATTCTAAACATGTAAAATACATGATATGACACATTAAAGAAAACTACAAAAATGTCACACTAAGATAAAAATGAAATACCTCAATCTTTCATTAGATTTTGCAAAATCAACTATACAAAATACATAATATAATGTATGAAGTTTATTACAAAACCTAACAAAAGTATGAGAGAACATATGTCAAATAAAATAGAAGTATTACTCAAGAATTTCCAAGAGAAGAGTGGAGAGGGTTTCCTCTTAGCCTCAACAAAAGACTTAGCCTTTCATGAACTTAAAAGCTAATGAAAAGCAAAAATAAAAGAAATGAAGAATGAAAAAAATGAAAAGTGAGAAAAGCTCCAATGTGATCAAGGGAGAAAATAAAAAAATGAGAGATGCTCCTCAAGTGTGAATTTGAGGGGTTTATATAGATATTCCAAGGAGATGATGGACCAATAGGAAATGGTCTAAGGGTGATGTGGATGAATGGTACAAGTAGTCCATGCTCTACTCACCCTTCTTGTATAAGATGGTGAGAAATTCAAATGAAGGGTACCATGTGACTATGCATAGTAATAAGCATGGGGAAGGGTGACCAATGTAAGTGAAGGACAATGATGGTGTGTAAAAGGGACTTTCCCTAATGATGATTATATGAAAAAAGAGAAATAAGATGGGTTAAGACTAAGCTAAAAGGGAAAATGTGTCATGTGAGTTCTTGGGAATGCTACTTGACTAGTCACTATCAACATTGGTTCTCTCATAAATTTGAACTTATCTATTAGATTATTCTCGGGATCCACAACAAAGAAAAGGTGGATGATGAAGATGTCTTCATATGTCTTGAGATTCCTCCAATTCCATTTTGACCATTGATGTTTCTCAAGATAGCAAGATCTTTACTTTAATGATGGATGAATGAGATAGCGCCAAGTGTCATGAATCTAAGTGGGGTGATGTCTTAGAAAAAATTGATGAACTCGAGGCTCCTAAGCTCACATGCTTCATTGTCATTAGTCTCTCATTATCTACATTCCTACAATTAAAATAATATCGCGTAATGAATAATTAATTATAATTAATTTATATAATGCATGTGACTTAATATTGATATATTAACCTTGTTGAAAATATATGAATTTATATAAAAAAAGTGAAATATATTTTATAATTAATTACTAAATAATGAGTCTTAAAATATGATAATGGTCAATTATAAGATAATAAATTTAGTTTTAAAATAAGCATTATCAACAAGGATAGAGCATCTAATCATAGTAGCATATTAATCTTATTACTCCCATCATTTCCTCTCTTCCATAATCACACCACATATGGACCATTTCCTCTACCCATCATACTAGCTATGATTAAAACATATTGAATAAGAAAAAAAATTATTTGAATCGTGCGCTACTATATATGCTTACAAGTGAGAAGATTAAAAAGATGTCTCAATGTTTTTTTAGGAGATAAATTAGAATAGAACTGATGGCCAAAACAAATGCCCAGAACTTTCTTCTTCATGAAATCCAACTTCTTCGACAAACCCAATAGTTTACAAATCCAAATATCATTTCCATGAGCATTGCAAAAACTACCACTGATCACAAAGCCGTAATAGAGCTTTAGAGCTTGTTCTTCTTCTTCAGGAAGCTCACTTGAACCCTCTTTGAAAAATACTCAAACCTCTCCTTCTATTTTCATCATTCCTAGAAACACTCGGTAACACCTTGGCCCCCGAATCCTGTCATAATCAATTCAAACAAGTTGTCACTCTCGCCATCAATATTCAGGAACCAGAACATTACTTATATTATTTCTTTCTCATAACCATCCCAATATAATATTAGAGAGTGGAAACATAATATCATGCATGATTTAACATAGGAATGACATGTCAACAAAATATAATATGATTAAACTCATAAAGAAATAAAATACGTTGGCCCCATAGCCTAAGTTCAAAATAGTTATTTAAACTAACACTTGGCCCCATGGTTGAAGTCAATGAATAAACCAAATATAAATTAAATGTGGGTCCCATGCCCTACAGTTGTAAACAAAAGTAAACTACTACTCCTACACAATCTCGACAATGGATTGTATCAAGCTACTCTAATGGTTTCCAATTAGTTGTCTGTGAGCAAGTATCTTCAGTGATTACCTGAAAATTAGATTAGTGGGGTAAGCTTAAGAGCCTATGGATCATATACAACATATCTCGAACATTATCAAAGTCAGAAACATAACAATGCAAACACTTATAAATATTAGGTGTTTTAGACACTTTAATTATTTAAGTTGATGTTAAAACCGAAAGAAGTATCCTTCGTATCCCCCTATTTCCAAACTCTTGGAAGTAATGCCAGAAGGTCAATTCATCATCATAAGACAACTTTAGAAGTAAGGTCTCACTTGATCCTTAGTCGCATCTCAACTATTACCACAATAGCATAGACACCTATATAGGGTAAGGAAATACCCACGATGACACCAGACTACTGCGACAGTATTTGTATCATCGTCTCGGTATTTGGTTAGACTCTTAATTGTCTTTATTTAATGACCACTAGCATGCACAATTTATCTCTTCATCATTGTACATGTATACATAAAATATGCTGATAATTTGTTACTCATACACCAGGTCACATAAATCATGTTGTTCATCAAATAATATAGATGACATATTCTTGAATCAATATTGAAAATACGTAAATCACATTTCATGCTAACAAATTATAACAAACCAACAATGTAAACGAACAAGCACCATTACACTCCTTACATGCTTCTAAACAATGTCAAGACAGTAAACAATCAATCGTATATCATATTTGAGACTAAGATAATATCAAAGAGAGTGGATAGTCATCCTCGCCTAATTATTTGTTTTGTTCCCTTTACTTGTCGTTTTTGTGCCCAAATCTCCTTGAGTCCTTAGAGTTTAAGGATTATAAGTCATTTCTTAGTATATATTGTTTCCCAAGTGTTTCAGATCCATAATATAATGGTTTCTATTTTAAATGGGCGTGATGTATGCAAAAGAGTGCGAAATAATTACTTTGTAGTGTTCATGATCCTATTAGTACTGCGAAATAGGGGTGTTACTGTGGTCGTCAAGATTTTTTTTTTCACAAAAAGCCGAAAAATGCAACCTTCATCGTGTTACCGCGGTACTCCTAGCATTACTGTGGTAACGCGAAACTGTTCTTACTTCATGCATTCTTTCGTTGGTCTCGTTGGAACCTCTCAAGTGGCAGTTCTAGGGTTTTGTTCTATATAGAGAATGAAATGGTGTGTTAGGAGTCGTTTCAGATGACTCTAATCATAACAAAATGTAATACTGATTCTGTAGAATTATTTCGAGAGTTATTTCTTACCCTATAACAGATTCTAGCACAAATTTAGGGTTCTAGATTTAGATTCTCATTCTCTTTGTGTAGTTCTCCTTCTGTTGACGTTTATATCTAGCAACAAGGGTGTGATAATGGATTAGAATAGATCTAAGATGCTTACATAAAAAAAACTATTTTAGGTCACTACCTGATATCTCGTTGCATGTTCTTGGCCAGTCTTCTCTGAACAACGTTCACATCCAGCAATCGGGATGTGATAATGGATTAGAACCAATACCGCAATCCCCATGGGAAACCCATTTTTTCACAATTCGCAACGCACTCTGCGATACGCAAATTGGTATCGTGGTAGTCATGTGGATGCTTTTTTGATCCCTATTCTTTTTAATTCTTTGAGGTATTATACACTCTGTAATAACCTTTGGAAGCTTTTTGATTAACCACTTGTTAATAGCCTTTGGAAGCTTTTGATTGAACACGGGTTAATAGCCTTAGAAGCTTTTTACAATTCACTCATTACGTACACATTAGTGGCGCATCTGTAATACCTGAAATTTTAGTGACGTAATAATTGTAATACCTAAAATTTTAGTGACAAAATAATTGTAATACATGAAACTTTAGTGACGTAATAACCGAAATATGGGTTTAAAACACATATACGTATATATTTATATATAAATACATATATGTATATTTGTCATTGTTATACAACTAATTAGTTAGCATAGAAGTATAAATGAATATACGATGATTAATATTAGTAATAAAGAATTGTTGGGTAAATATATGCTTCTCTATTTGAATAAGAAAATAGTATTTTTAGTATGATATTAATATAGAAAAGTATGTGTATAAAGTATTAATTAGATGCACTCATGAAAATAATATTTCGTTTAGTATGATGGTAATATACATAGAGAAGTAATGGGTAAAGGAAAAACATTCATGAATGAAACATCCCATATGATGAGATGCTAAAGTGGGCATGCGTGGGAAGGAATAATCTCACATTGGAAAGATAGAGACACTATTTGGAGGAGGGCCCTATATAACCCCCCCTACTCCACCCATTTCATTCATCCCAAAGACAAGAGTTGAGAATTCCTCTTGCTTTCTGTCTTTGCCTCCTTCTTGGTAACCTTAGTTCTAGTTCTTTGCTTGAGCTATTCTAAATAGTTCGCGAAGTAGTAGCCACGAAGTGTTACAAATAATTTAGGAAGCGATCTCAAGGTGAGTTTCTTTCCTTTCTTTTAATTTATTATTTTGATTTAGATGATGCTTGCTTGTTTGGTTAGCTTGATATTTTTTATGTTTTTATTCTTGTTTTTTGCATTTATGTCGTTCAATTATCATGTTGTATGACCAAGAGAGTATGCTCTGTAGTTGCGTCTTGTACGATCTTCTACATCAGAAATCGGAAGTCGTGTTTTTTTTCCTGTTTGAGAGAGTATGCTTTGTAGTTGCGTCTCATACGATCTTCTACATTAGAATCGAAAATCTGTGTTTTGTTGATTTATCAAGTTATACTGTGGCATGTTTAATTTCTGTTGAAATATTTATCTATCATGCTCTTGCACACAAAAGTCAAATTAAATGAGATTCCAACCACGTACCGGAACGGGGGACTTTCTGTGTTCCAAATTGGAACTGGCTGTCAATACTGACACCAGCATGGAACGAGTTTCAAAACTAAACCCACTGGAAATGGGTTTGAGTTTCAGAATTGATCTCTCTCCCTAGATCTGGAGCACAGAGGTATTCACGTTCGGTCTAAATTACGATTGAATTAATATATTGGTTGAATCAAATTAATCTCTAAAAGTGTTTGATCTGTTTGCATCGTCTGGTTGGAATAATAGATTAATAGATGGAATGATTCACTGGGCTGTGTAGCTCACCCCCTTATTTTTTACAACAGAAAATTAATCAGCCTGCGAGGAGATTTTTTCATAGAAAGTTTTGTTTATTTTATTGTAGGGAACATCGGCCCAAGTGGAATCATGTATTTTCAGCTTTAAATTTATTTTTCGCTGTAATGGAATATTGTACTTAAAATTGTTGAATGAACAAATGAAGAATCTTCTTTACTATTATGTCATTTTGTACATAGACTAATGTACATAGGAACCCTAATGCATTTGGGTCTAAGAAGAAGAAAATGTAGCACGGGCCCGTCTCCCAGGCATTCCAAGATTTTTTATCAAAGATAATTGAACCGTCAGATGACGTGGAAGATGGGACTTGAGAGGCGGGGTGTTACAGGATCATAGTACAATGATAGAATGTTAAATGTTAGCCACTTCTCATACATATGAATATCATGCAATATGACTTCTACAGCTTATGTTTTTAGACACATAAGTTGGGCATTAAATAGTTAATAACTCCTATAAGATATAAATTATATAGTTATAATTATAGTTTTTATATGACTCCATACTATATTTATACACGTGTCGTTGTATCTAGGATGTATCATGCATTTAATAAATTATTATTCAAATGATATTTAGAATTATCATCTAAATTATACATTTTAGGTTAGCACGTATCCAATTTAGACAAAAATAATAGTTGAACTTTAACAAGGAAATCAATTATTGTTATGTGTGTAGGTTGACAAAGTCAAGTGATAAAAGATCCAAATACGCTGAGATTTAATTTTTAGGTGGAGATAAGTGCCCTTTCTATTTTCTATTATTTGAGTTTTAAATATAGAATGTGATTAATTGTTGTTTTGTTGAATTTTTAGAAGCATGTTAGTGTGTGCATTGTCAAATGTTTAAATTATGTACATATATATTTTTTATGCATATTATGTATTGGGAAGCATGCTTCTTGACACTGTTGGACAATGTATGATTGATTAAAAATTGATCATGATATTTGTATACTTCTACTAATTAAATTATATGATTTTGTGCATGCTAGATTAGAAAGTTTTGATTGTTATACTAAATAAATATAATTAAGAACTGAACCATTTACTGGCGCAGTGAGTCACAATTGATCATTGTGGGTGTTCTAAAATTATGAAATTAGCATTATGGTTTGGAATGGAATGCTGGGATAGACCATAGTTCCCGGACATTGGATGATGGGTGTGTCCCTGTACTCCTTGTCATTTAGTACTAGATGACCAAGCTTCATAAACTTCTCTTTAAAGAAGGTGTATAGTCATGTTCCAAGTTGTCTAAGATTATTTGTCAAAGCCTTCATAAACTTCTCTTTAAAGAGGACCAAGCTTTTTTAGGTACGCCATCAACCTCTTATTTTGGAATACTCCAAAAATCTTATATAATTTTAATAAATTTATATAAAAATATTCAAGCACAATAAAACCGAAAAAATCCATGAACACCTAGTTTAGGAGATGTTTAATCAATATACAAAAGAATCTCTAAATCGGAGCAAAGTATGAAATTCCATATGGTAACCATCCACTACGCATTACCAAGGTAATGTGACTGAAACCCAAAAAATCACAATGTTCTAGTTATCGCGGTCATTCTTGTGATTACCGCGGTATTTCTTGTGATTACTGCGGTATTGCGTTTAGAACATAAAAAAAAATTAGGGTTCTAGTTACCGCTGTAATACGTGAAATATATATATATATATATATATATAGTGCACCGAAAAACCCTAATCATCATTGTACCCACAGTCGCGCACCAACTCCCATGAACTAATACCAACCGCCAATAATTGAATTTTTTCCCTTCCCTACCATTCTAGATTAGTTTCTATTTATTCAAACCCTTTTCCACTGGTTCTCAAAGCCTAGATTCGTGAAGAACAACACCAACAAGAAGATAAATTAGTGAGGCATTGTTCCAAATCATTGTGCTCAGGTAAATCACGAAACCGCACTTGGAATCATAGTTTTTTGTCTTAGATATGTTTTTCCTAAGAGCATGCAAATTTTCTTTGAAACACATATCAATAGAGGGTTCAAAACCTTGCATTGAAGGAGAACAAAGGGGAAGAATAAAGAGTTATGAGGTATAATGTTTTTCCATTCATGTATGTGTGTGTTTTGAACGTAATGAGAGTGTTGGAGTACGAAACATTAAAGGTAACGACATATAGTGGTAATGCACGCGGTAACACACATTGAACACATAAATCCACTAGTTACCGCGATAACTGACCATGGTAACGTATGAAAAAACCAATTTGTGCTCTGTTTACCGTGGTAACTGACCACAGTAACACGATGTAAACCCAATTTTTCATATTTGTTTGTGCACACACGAATTACTGCAGTAATGCCACTCACTATCGCAGTAATCAGAGGAAAATGGTGAATGATGTTATCTACTAAGACCACTACGTACACCTTAGGATATCTTTGTTAGGAAATCATTAAATTATGATTTAAGTGTGATACCCCGAAAGTCTATGAGACGTCCACGTCGCTAGTGAATGACAAAAGTGGAATAACAAGTTCAATAAAAGAGTCAAAAATGGCCAAAAGACCCAACAACCATGTATCATAAGTCTAAATGAGTGTAAGAGTGATGCCAATCCGAGAAGCACAAGAAATGGTGATGAAAAACACCGAATACCAGAAATTTCATTCTGGTGACCGCGGTCAGCCTATAGAGACCGCGGTCATTGCGTGGCAAACTCAGAAAACACAGGAAAAAACACCATTCTGGTGACCACGGTCGGTCACACAGTGACCGCGGTCATCGTGATAGAAACCCAAAAAATCAATCGAGAAACACACACTAGTGACCACGGTCCGTGAAATGGTGACCGCGATCATCAAATGAAAAACCCAGAAAAAGGAAGGTGCACAACGTTCTATCGACCGCGGTAATCACACAGTGACCGCAGTCATTGCACAGTAACCGCGGTCATGCTACAGTGACCGCGGTCATTTGTCATTTTCTATATAAACCGAAGGTGCGCAGAAAATCCTAGATCTAGTATTTTTCGCCGCAACTCACTGGTTTTCTTCTCTAGCTCTCATCTAACTCGTTTGCTTCATTTCTTGAGTGTTTTATTGAGTTCTAAGGGTGGTTTGAGCTCCTTCAAACC
>JAJIYU010010492.1:0-16031 GCA_030144865.1 Tinospora cordifolia | reverse complement strand
AACTCTTAAAGCTTAATTTTTTCATATTTTTAACTAATTTAAATTATTGAATTTTTTTAACTTCTAACATTAAGTGAAACTATTAATAGTTTGGAGAACCATTTCTCCAATTCTAACTTAAAAGATTAATTACTTTAATTTTATTAAATCGATAAATCCTTATATCCCACCCTTTTATAAATAGTTTGATATTAAATTTATTTAATTTCAATTAATAAATAAATGTTCCTAAATCACCTTTGTAGTTGCGTTAATCAATTCCTATTTGCATCTAGTCTCTCATTTCTAATTCAATTTTGTTTCATATTGAAAATCATCAAAATAGATTCTCTACTATTTAAAAATTTAAAATCTAGATATACGTACCTCAAGTTGTCTTCTTCGCGCGAAAGACATCAATGAAGAAGATCCCTCGTTGTATGTTACCCCTCGCCCAGATCGCAACTTTTGCCATTTCTTGCATTGCGTGAACACTATAGCAGTACGCGGACAACACCCAAATTTTAGTTTAACGCTTCTTGTTTAGTTATCTAACTCAAATCACCACTCAAGAGACAACAATTCACCTGACCAATTCTTGTTCTAAATTCGAAATCCACCTTCTTCCTCAACAAACCCAACCAGAAAGTCATCCATCATACAACACTAAATTTTCGAACCAAACTATGCACAAATTTGATTTCGACTTAGAAATTGAATCTGGAATAGGTGCCTCATTTCCTTTGTTTCTTTAACAACTAAAACTGGTAATTGAACAAATCTAGCTCCTTCTTCTTTCGCAGCTCCATAGTTCACTTCCGTCTAATTTGCCATCTAATAAGACTAAGCATGTTCAGTACATAAAACACATTTAACAATCTTAATCTGAGCCCAACTAATCAAGCACACCTAAAATCATCAGCTTGATCAGCTTCCTTCTTTGTCCGATCCGTCACTCACGCAGAACCAGAAGAACTAGATTTCTTTGCAGTTTTTCTTCTTCTTCAATCGACAACAAAGTGTTACTGAATATTTTTCAATTGATTTGTTTAACAAAGGTGGAAGTAATTTCTAACTTTTACTTCTTTATTATAATTTGAATAAGTCTTGCATGTGTGATGATGTTTTGAAGTTGATTGTTTAAATATATGTTTTAATATGCATGCTTTATTTTTTTGATATGCCATGAATATACATGTTATGCATGCTTAGAATTTAAGAATAATTATGCATGATATGTATGAACTGTAACATGAATGAATATTCAATGATTCATGTTATGTACATGTTATATTGATGGTTTATTCCAATATTGTGTGTTTTATCACTAAGAAAAGATTAAATATTGATTATAACCATGTACTGTTGTGATGATAGGCTTCATAGTGTCATTGTGTTTGTTCCACCTGATCCGACTTACCGACTTACCGACTTACCATTGATGATTTTGAACTGCGTTTCCAAGAGTGGTCCCACTTCATAGATATTGGGGTTTGAGTTTTCAAGAGTGATTCTCTCTCCCAACGATGTGGAACATAGATATTAAACTCTTTTGGTCTTAATGTCAACTATAAATAAAAAATTTGTTTGAATCGCCTAATGTACAAAAGTTTTTGATATACTTAGTTTATTTGAATTGAAATAATGATTTAAATGTTTAGAAAGATCCACTGGGCTATGTGCTTATCCCTTCCTTCTATTTTTCAGGAAATTGAATTACATGAAGATCATGAATATTAATTAGCTTTTTTTTTTTAATTAGAAAGTTCCTAATTTCTATGTAAAAACATGTTGCCCAAGTTTTGAATTTGCTTCTATAATAGTTTTCCTTCAAGATTGAATTATGTACTCAATTTTATTCAATTAATAGAGTTGATGAATTTTTAGTCATTTCTTGTATTATTACCTTATTAAATTTCTAAATTTATGTACTCTTAAATACAATTAAGGCATAAAACAATTGAAATAGAAAGTCAAGTTATGTACTTGTAAACTAACATCGGCTTGGCTCGCCTTATGGTAAAGTCCAAATTGAAAGTCTAGGAGGTTAGAGTATTACATTTTATTCTTAATTTTATTATTTTGATATTTGATTCAAGAATATGTGAGAATTAAGTTTAAGAATTTGAAGTTTATGAACCACGTATTGTCATAGTAATCTAAGTGATGTTATGGTTGTTCTTTACATATACTTAGTATATATGGGGCTCATCACTGTTTGTGGATGGGTATAACCCAAAGTACTTGAAATGTGGACATGAGATCCTTGTTCCAATGGAATATGACAAGATGAATTGTTTTTCCATCTAAGAGTGGAGTGTTTGATAAGAACATCAAGGGATTAGAACCCTTTTGAGTCTTAATGTCAACAATAACCAAAGATGTTGTTTGAATCACCTAATTGTTTATAAGTGTTGAATTTGGATGTGCTTTTGATTTGAAGTAGTAACTAAGTTGTTCATGGAATGATCTACTGGGCTATTTAGTCACCCCTTCCCTTCTTATTTTCAAGGAAATTGAATCATGAAGACTACTGAATATTTGATAGGGTTTTAAATTTGAAAAGTTTGTATGTAAGGACATGTTGTCCAAATTTTGATTATTTAAATTAAGACTTTTGCTAAACTTAGTTTTTAATTTGAGTTATGTACTCTTTTTATTATTTGAAATTCAAGTATGTACTTCTTTATTATTTTATTGAATGAATAAAGATTAAAGATTTTCTTTTATCTTCCATGTAGTAGTCTTATTAAATTAAAGTTAAATTGTTTGGCTTATGCGCTCATTATAAATTAATAAGACATGAGATAATTAAATAGAATGTGCTGCAAGTTGTGTACTTGTAAAAGTAACATGACTTTGCTCGCCTTGTGGTTGAGTCCAATTGAAAGTCTCAGGGGCTGGAGTGTTACGGTATAACTCTTTTGATGACTCTAAGATGTAGCCAATCTTCTCTGCATCAGTTTGACTTGGTTATTCATTTTTTCCACCGAGTCTAGCCCAATCAGTACATGATCTTCAAGTTTAGTCTAACAAGTTGGTGACCTGGAGGTCTTTCATGAAAAGCTTCAAATGGAGCCATTGTAATACTTGCTTGATAATTGCTGTTATAAGCAAACTCTGCTAAGTGTAAGTACTTGCTCTAGTTCCCTTTAAAGTCAAGGACACAAGATCTCATCATGTCCTCTAAGGTATGGGTGACTCTCTCAGACAACCCATCTGTTCGAAGTTGGAAAGCAGTACTCATGGTGAGTTTAGTGCCCAATTCCTTTTGTAGACTTTGCCAGAATTGAGAAGTGAAGTGGGAGTTTCGGTCAGATACTATCGTCTTGGGCACACCATGTAGCCTTATTCTTTCCTTCACATATAACTCTCCTAGCTTACTCACTTGGTCTGTGAATCTGAGTGAACCACTTTAGTGAGATGATCCACTATCATCCAAATAGTGTTTTCTCCCTTCTGGTTCTTGGGCAAACCACTAACAAAGTCCATAAAAATGTTATCCCACTTCTATTTAGGGATAGGGAGTTGTTGTCATATTCGTGAGGGTTTCTTGTGTTCTCTTTTTACTTGTTGACAAGTTAAGCACTTGGCAACATGCTTAGCCACATCTTTCTTCATTCCTTTCCACCACTAAGTCTTTTTGAGGTTTTGGTATATCTTATATCCACTTGAATGCATTGTATACTTAGTCTGATGAACTTCATCTAGTATGGTCTGTTTACTTTGTCCGTTTTGGGGCACATACATCCTCTCGCCAAGTCTTAGGGTATTTTCAGCATTTAACCTGAAGTCAAGATGCTTACCTTGTGTAACTTCTTCTATCTGACTAGTGAGCCATTGTCTTGCCTTTGCTCATCCTTGATCTGGTGCAGAAGATCTAGTTGGCAATACATGCTGTAGAAATATGCTCTTTTTTCATTTAAGGTTACACCTAACCTAAAGTCTTCAATCAACTGGTACATCTGATCCTTTTTCTTCCTCTTGTTTGTTGAACTTTCTACTTAAGGCATTAGCTACCATATTGTCTTTCCCTAGATGTTAGTGTAGTTGGAAATCATAGTCTTTCAAGAACTCTATCCATCTCTGTTACCTGAGGTTCGATTCCTTATGAGTGTAGATGTACTTCAATTTCTTTTGATTTTAAAACAAATCTAATTTCTCATCATAAAGGTAGTGTAACATTCCATATTTTACTTTGACATATAAATTAATTGAAATAAAAATAAATGTGCATAAATATACACATTTATATGGATTATACATGTACATATGTGAAATGATATATTATATTAAAAATATATGTTACATGTATAAATTAATTAAATTAAATTATTTATTTAAAATAATTGGTGTGTATAAAAAGAAATAATATGTGTATAATACAATTGCTCTATATATATATATATATATATATATACATACATATATATGGGCTTAGGTATAGTTTGTTGGGCCACAACTAAAATCAAATTATAATATATTATAAACATGTGTGGGTTGTTGAGATAATGGCCATTTTGTAATATAGATAAGTGATGAGGGGCAATTTGATAAATTGATAATGTATATATGTGCAAATTGTGGGCTGGTTGCTTTTCTCCCTCAATACGTTTTGTATTTTTTTTTTCTTTTTAAATTTCTTGCACCTACAAAATAGAACATAGGAACGTGTGAAAGAGGAAAAAAGGGAAGATTTGACTTTTTTTTTTCGACAGATTTGATGCATGAGTATGTCTTTTTTTTTTTATTCTTGTCACAAAAATGTTAAATAAGCTGCGTACTATGATCACAGGGGTATAATTTTTACTGTAGCGGTATTTATAGTAGGAAGCAACAATTGAGTATAACCCACTATGAGTAAAACTCAATAAAAATTATATCAATACACTCCTAGTGATATGTAGATCTCATGTATATGGTTAGTTTTTATTCGTTTGTCATGTAGACACCAAAACAAATACCGAAAGTTAAATAATCTTTGAGAGGGCTTTTGGGTATGTAAACCCTAATAAAATTCTAATTGGATTCTATAGAAATGTAGAAAACAAAAATATGTACCCATCGACACCAAATTCGTGAATTTTGGATATCAATTGGAATCTTGGTGAGCTATTGTTCGATTGGGTTTTTTTATCAAAGTTAAAAAAATTAATTAAAATATAATTGGGAAGCCTATTTTTAATATTTTTAGCTATAAAAATATTTTATATAAGCAAAACAATAATCTTAAAGATTATTGAGCCTATTTGAGTTAATGTGCACCAATACATGAAATTAAATGTATATATTGGATTAAATATAAGTTGTACTTTAAAAACGTTTAAAATGATTTATAAAATAAATTTAAATGAGTTGAATTTAATTTAATACATATAAAATGATTTTTAATGATAGGATTTTATTGGTGCTATATAGACAAACTGTTATTGGATATTAGGAGCTAGTATATAGTATTAACCGTTGTGGTAATCTTGGTTGGTGCATTCCTGGCATCAGATGAATGAGATAGAAATGGATAGGTAATTGGATAACTAAAGGCTAATGCACTTCTCATTTGCACGGCGAGGAGCAGATTCGCTCTGTTATCTGAAAGGAGGGTAATAGTTCATGTTTTTACAAAGATTGCACATTATTGAAATTGAATGCATGTTCACACATTACATTATACATGTATGTTATTTTTATTTCATTTGCCAGTGATTTAACATTTGTTTTTCCTTACATGTTTTGTACCACGTTGGCTATATAATACCATAGGTCAGATTATTCGTTGAGTTTGTTGTTTGCTCACTCTACTTTCCATTATTTCCTCCAGGTTTTGACAGGAAAGGCAAAGGGAAGATGTTATGATATCGTCATTTGTTTCTTTTTGAGTTGATAGGGTGTTGTAATTGTAATATTTAACTAGATTGATGTATTTGGAGATGTATATAGAGTTGTTATTATCTACATGTAATGTCAGAACAAAATATGGATTGTGTGGACATATGGTTAATTTTATAAGAAAATATATGAATGTTTTTATATTGATTGTGATCTATGAGGTATATGAATCTGGTTATATGTTATATTTTTAGAGGAGACTCTGTCAAATTTTCCAGGAACTTCGTGATTTTGGTTAGGAAATCTTATAGGGTTTCTGAAATGTCAGTACTCTGACATGTTTGAGAATTCTATGCTAGTTGTGATGTTTGTTGAGAAGGGGTCGCGACAGGTAGTGTCTCCAAATCTTTAGGGAAAATATAATGGTTGCTAAGTCTAGGTCATGAGTAGGATAATTCTTCTCATGGAGCTTTAGTTGTCGCAAAACATAAGTGGCTACTTTCTTTTCTTGCATCAAGACTGCTCCTAATCCACTTAGCGAAGCATCCGTATATAGAACATAAGTGACACCACGGGTTGGAGTAACTAAGATAGGGACTGAAGTTAATCTCCTCTTCAATTCTTAGAATGATTATTCACACTTCTCATCCCAAGTGAATTTAACGCCTTTCTTAGTTAACTTGATCATAGATTCTGCTAGTTTCGAGAAGTCTTGGATGAATCTCCTATAGTACCCAGCTAAGCCTAGAAACTCCTGATCTTTGTAACTGGGTTTGGTTGTTTCCAGTCCATGACTACATCTACCTTCTTTGGGTCTACAGAGATGCCTTTCATTGATACTACATGAACAAGGAACTTGACTGTTTTCATGCAAAATTCACACTTGCAGAACTTGGCATATAATTGGTGCCTTCTAAAGGTCTCCAACATTCTCAACAAGTGTTCTAAGTCTTTAGCTTCTGACTTAGAGTAAATCAGGATGTTGTCCATGAATACCACTACAAATTGATCTAGGTATTGTTTAAACACTCGGTTCATTAAATCCACAAATTCTGCTGGGGTGTTGGTCAAACCAAAGGGCATCATGGTGAACTTGAAGTGTCCATATCGTGTCTTGAAGGCTGCTTTGTGTGTATCAAACTCCCTAGTTCTCAGTTGGTGATATCCCGACCTAAGATCAATCTTCAAGAAATGAGTGGCTCCTCTCAATTGATTAAATAGGTCATCAATCCTCGGTAGAGGATACTTGTTCTTTATGGTTGCCTAGTTCAACTTTCGATAATTGACACATAGTCTCATGGAACCATCTTTCTTCTTTACAAACAATACGAGAGCTCCCCAAGGTGACTCACTTAACCTGAGGAAGCCTTTCTCCTAGAGCTCATCTACTTGAAGCCTCAACTCGATCAGTTCAACTGGAGCTATTTTGTATGGAGGTGTGGCTGTAGGGTTGGTTTCAGGGTAAAGTTCAATCTTGAACTCTAATTCTCTAGCAGGTGGTAGTCTAGGTAAGTTATCTGGGAATATGGCTTTATACTCAATAACAACTACTAGATCTTGGATTCTCTTCTATTTAATATAGTCCTCTTCTGAGAGTTTCTCGAACTCATCCTTTTGCTTTAAACAATTTAACATGGCTATAGTTGGACTCCTCGGTAGTCTCTGCATATTTCCATTAATTCTATAAGTTTCCCCTAAAGGTAGAGTTATGGTTATTCGCCTCTTAGGACAATCTATCTGAGCTTGGTATTGGTCTAAGCAATCCATCCCGAAGATCACATCAAAGCCATAAAAGGGTAAGGTGCATTAGTCAAACAACATGAGTTTATCCTCAAACCTTAGGTCACAACTACACATTCTTTTTGAGGTAACAGTGGTCCCTATTGGTGTGGACACATTCAAAGTTATAGTCAGTGTTATTGTCATAAGTTGTAACCTATTAGCTAGTTTTTCTGAGATAAATGATTTCGAGGCACCTAAGTCAAATAACAATCTCACAACAATTAAATAGTAGGAACCTACCTTCCATAACAGGGACTTGATCTTTCTAGGCCTCAATAGCAAACTTTCTGACCTGGTTCTGACCACGACCTTGATTCTGCCCCTGATTGGCATTCTGTTGTTGCTGCCTACCTTCTAAGCTCCTCCCTGTGGTGGTTGTTGCTGATGAGTGTGAGCAGGTGCAGTTGGGCAATTTCTGGGAATATCACCATTCTGCCTGCACACCTACCATAACCTATTAGCTAGTTTTTCTGAGATAAATGATTTCGAGGCACCTAAGTCAAATAACAATCTCACAACAATTAAATAGTAGGAACCTACCTTCCATAATAGGGACTTGATCTTTCTGGGCCTCAATAGCAAACTTTCTGACCTGGTTCTGACCACGACCTTGATTCTGCCCCTGATTGGCATTCTGTTGTTGCTGCCTACCTTCTAAGCTCATCCCTGTGGTGGTTGTTGCTGATGAGTGTGAGCAGGTGCAGTTGGGCAATTTCTGGCAATATCACCATTCTGCCTGCACACCTACCACAATCCTTGTCCCTTGCCTGTTCCTTAGACTCATCCTTAGTCTTCCCTTGTTTCTGTGGTGCTTCCCCACCATTCTTGCTTTTCTCTTGAGCCCTTTGATCTTTTTCATTCTTGGGCTTCTTGTTCTTCCCCCTCAACCTTTGTTATAGGTTGAGCTCTTGTTTTAGTGCTAGAGCTTTTTTTAAGATGTCTCTATATGTCTTTAGGCCCAGTGTCCTTACTATCTTCTGGCTCTCCATCTTGAGACCCTACGCAAAATGATTGGCCTTCATTCTCTCTTTCCTAATCAATTCTAGTGAGAATTTGACTAGTTCAGTAAACTTCTTTTCATATTCGATCGTTGTCAGGTCTTTCTGATTCAACTTGATAAAATCTTCTTGTAGCTTCCTCAAAGTCACTTCAAGAAAGAACTCTTTATAAAAGATCTCCGTAAACTCTTCCCAACTTATCTTCTATAGTCTTCATTTCGTTGGTACTATCATGAGTCTAGATTCATGTCTCTAGGTTCTCAATTTGCTTAGTGGCCTATCTGTTTATGCTTCTAAGTTCTTTTTATTCTTGAGTACAAGATTTGGTTTCATGTGACATACATATAAGCAAATAAGGTATACTTTCAAATAATCATACAATCATGCAATTCCATGTTAACATAGCAATGTTCTAGGCTTCAATCTAAACTTCCAAGTTCAAGTGTTCCATATCACTCTAGCGTTTCCACTTAGACAATTGTCACACCCAATCAATTTCGCAAATGTCTCAACAACTAAGGTTTTTTGAGCCACACTATACTTGACCGTCCCATACCAACCAAGCATAGAGAAACAAATTCTTCTGAAGTCATCGATCATTCACCAAACATGGTTCGTCATTCTTTGAGTCCAGGCTTCCTCCATACCCTGAATTCTTATCGTTCCATACCATATAGAAACTAGAGTTATAAAATCTTCCCGATCTCATGTCCTGACAAAACAAGTATTCTCTTCTTGCACATTTTTAGTTTGTAACCTATGTCCTAAAGTTTTATGTATTTGATCCACTATGCCACCCTTGGCTACACCCACGTTTCTACCTAAGGTCCCTACCCTAGACCCAAGGTTTCAATTTGGTTGAACTAACAACCTCTGTCTAGTCAAGATACCACCTTTGGAATCTTTTTCGACTTCTAGCAACCTCTTTTCAAATTTTCCACCTTATCATTTTATTTTATAGAAAACACATGTGTTCTTCAACTCTAACTACTCATATATGCTGGTGGGGCAACTTCCAAACTGCGTGACAAGACTAAAGTTTTCTTAGCAATCGCGTTTTCTCAGGCGGGATAACCCACCTCCCTTTCTATGTTTCGCTTTACTCAGGACAAGGCTTACCCACTATCAGCTCAACTTATAGTCTTTGTATCTAAACAAAATAATTCAAAACATATATTTTCTTTTTGAAAACACTTTCTAAAACAGATTTCAATTTCAAAAATATAAGGTAGGACATTCTAATTTTAACTCAAAGCTTAGGTCAGACCTAGTTGAGTTAATACTATCTAAATCTGATATCACACTTGGTATAAGATTAAACTTTCTAATTTTGAGCCCAACAACTAATGTCTAGGTTTGACTTTCTAATTTTTACCTAACAACTAATACCTAAGCTTTGATACCACCTTTGTAATACTCCAACCCCCGAGACTTTCAATTTGGTTTAACCATAGGCTAGGCTGAAGTTCGGTTACAATTATAAGTACACAACTTGACTTTGTAATTCCTTTATCCCAATTCTTATTGAACATTATGAGCGAACAACCCAATTTATTTAAGTCAATTCAGTAAGACAACACAAAGAGATTAATAACCTTTTCTTTATTCATTATTTGAATTAAATGAGACAAGTACATCACTTAAATTTAAACTATTAAAAGAAAGATAGTACATAACTCTAAAGTAGAAACTATTTCATCAGAAGTCTAACTTATTCAAAACTTGGGCAACACACCTTTACATTAAAATAAAAATAGAAACTTTCTAAAATAAGCATTCTAAGACTTTGTATGCTTCATTGCTTAACTCAATTCCCTAATAAGATAAGAGAGAAGGGGTGAGAACATAACCCAGTTGATCTTTTTCAAACAACCAATTCATCATCTTAGACTAATGTCACATTCAATTTCAAACACTTGTAAACAATTAAGCGATTCAAACAATTTGTTGTTACTATTGTAATTCAAACCAAAAGGGGGTCTAATCCTTTGATGTTCTTATCCAAAATACCTCCTTTTGAGTGGAAAGACAAATCTTTAAGTCACATTCCATTGGATTTAGGGTCTCTTGCCCATAGTCCAAGTATTTTGTGCTAGACCCAAACACACAGTACGACAAACCATATACCCACAATATATGTAAAGAATACCCATAGTATCCCTTTGGATCACTATGACAGTATGTGGTTCTTAGTCTCAACGTCTTTCATTTAGTTCTAATGATCATGAAACATAAATAAATTCAGCATGTTCAACATATAAACATCAAGCATGATTATTCTTAATGAAATAAGCCTAATCATGCAAAATCTAAGCATGGCATGGTTTCATGATCAAGTAAACATGGAATACATGCTAAACTGAAAATTAAATCATGTTATTCAAACCTAAACATACATACTAAACATAATTTAAACATGCATTAACATGGTATTAAACTAAAACAATGAAGTGGAGGTTCTAGAAATCACGTCCACATTGTTTTGCACTTTCTTAAAAATCTCATAGAATTTCTATAGTCAAAATACTTCAAGAACACTAAACTACTTAAGAACAATAACTTCTTACTTAAGAACACTCAAAAACAAAAGAAAAGTGAGAAGGGGTGCCAAGAAGAAGGCTTAGAAAGAACAAGAGGGACTTGTCAACTCTTGCTTCAGGATGAAGAAATGATGAGCACAGCAGGTCCTTCATAGATTTTTTTTGTGCACATAGGGAGACGGTTTGGGAATCTTTGCATTAGCCACTTTTCATTTCTCTTGAGCACATTTTTAGCATGTGGGACCATTAGGGTTTCCTCGCTTATGTGCACACACACACGGTTTAGGCAAGTGTTCATTTAGGGTTTTCTTTTCATGTGTGAACACAATCTTGACTTGGGCGACTTGCTAATCTTTGTTTGGACGTTAATCTAGGTATGAAAGACTTTCTAATCCCATGTGTACAAGCTATAATGATCATGTGTCCCTCACCTTGACGTCCAAGCGAGCAAGAAGGAAAAGAGGAAAGTTTCTAAAACTTATTTGGGAAGTTGCTCATGTGTGTTCAATAGAGAAAATAGAAGTTCCATTGTGCCATAATCATGTGCACCCTAAGCCCATGCACAAAAGATGTCCAAGGAGTCAAAATGAGAAGGCTTGATCCAAATTAGAAAGTTTTCATGCTCACACTATGGCGCCAAAAATAAACTATGCAAAGTGTGAAGTTTGTCCTTTCTTGGTGAACACTTACAAAGAAAAGGAAATATTGCCTTAATCACATGACTTCCAAGAATAGTGGTTGTTGACTAATGTTTCTAGATTAGAAGTTTGTAATTCAAGAATAAGAGTTGTTGAGAAATATTTCTAAACATCCGAGGAACAAGATTAGAAGTTTTTAAGTTAATAATAGAAGTTGCTGAAAAATGTTTCTAAACACTCAAAGAACAAGATTTGAAGTTTTTAATTCAAAATAGAAGGTTGCCAAATATTGTTGATTTGGAGTGCACAAGAAAAGGAATCAATTACTAAAATAAATTGGAAAGTTTCCTATGAGGACATATTATAAAGTTACTAAGATGATTCTTGAGCACAAGAGAGAATAAACCACACTTAGAATGTCTCTCACACCAATATTAATGTCCAAACAAAGATTAACAAGTGTTCTACATCCTTTTTGTGTTCACATATAAATAGGAAATCAAATAAAACTCACATCTTGTGTTCACACTAGGAATTGAAAACCAAATTAGCCCACATTCCAAACTGTGTGCACACCTAATCTATGCATTCAAAAATGTCCCCATGGAAAGATGGAAATATTTCCTAGTGTAAGCATGCCCAAATCATCCCCTAGTGCTCATTGAAACTCTAGATAAAGGCCCCCTTTTGCTCACTTTTTCTTCATCCTGGTGCAAGAGTTGACAAATCCCTCTTTTTCTTTTGAAGCCATCTTCTTGGCACTCCTTCTCACTTCTCCTTTGTACTTGAGTGTTTTTAAATGAGAAGTTATTGTTCTTGAGTAGCTTAGTGTTCTTGAAGTACTTAGACTGTAAAAACTCTATTGGATATTCAAGAAACTACAAAGTAAGGTGGAAGTGATTTTTATAACCTCCACGTCATTGTTTTAGTTTAGTATCATTTTCATGCATGTTTAGGTTTGAGTAACATGATTTAATTTGTAGTTTAGCATGAATGCCATGTTTGCTTGATCATGAAGCCATGCTATGCTTAGATTATGCATGATTAGGCTTATTTTATGAAGAATAATCATGTTTGATGTTTATATGTTGAACGTGCTAAATTTATTTCTTTTATCTATGTTTCATGATCATTAGAACTAAATGAAAGAAGTTGAGACTAAGAACCACGTACTGTTATAGTGATCCAAAGGGACACTATGAGTGTTCTTTACATATCTTGTGGGTATATGGTTTGTCGTACTATGTGTATTGGGTGTAGCACAAAATATTTGGACTACGGGCAAAAGACCCTAAATCCAATGAAACATGACATAAAGATTTGTCTTTCCACTCAAAGGAAAGTATTTTGGGTAAGAACACCAAGGGAAAGACCCCCTTTTAGTCTAAATTACAATAGTAACAACAAATTGTTTGAATTGCTTAATTATTTACAAGTGTTTGAAATTGAATGTGATATTAGTTTAAGATAATGAATTGGTTGTTTGAAAAAGATCTACTGGGCTATGTGCTCACCCTTTTTCTCTTATCTTTTCAAGGAATTGAATCAAGCAGTGAAACATACAAAGGCTTAGAATGCTTACTTTTAGAAAGTTTCAATTTTTATTTTAATGTAAGAGCATGTTGCCCAAGTTTTGAATTTTCGCTGCAAGTTTTATATTTTGAGTTGTGTACTCTTTCTTTTCAGAAGTTTAAATTTAAAGTCATGTACCCACTTTTATTAAATTAATAAAGATTTAGAAAGTTTTCTTTTATCTCTTGTGCAATTAACTTCGTGAATGTTTTTAATTAAATAATGCATGAAATAATTGAATTAGAAAGACAAGTTGTGTACTTGTAATTGAAATAGGAGCTCGGCCCGCCCTGTGGTTAAACAAAATTAAAAGTATCGAGAGCTCAGGTGTTACAATTCTCTCTTCACACAGAGTTTTCCCAACTTATTGACTTGGTTTGTGGATCTAATCAGCAGGAACTGATCAACTTTAGAGAGATGATCCACAATAACCCATACAGTATCCTCTCCCTTCTGGTTTCAGGGCAATCCACAAACAAAGTCCATGGGAATGTTATCCCACTTCCATTCAGGGATAGTGTAATACCCTAAAATTTTGTACTAAATGAAATAAAATGATTAATGAAGTCCAATTCATTTTTAAAATCAATTGGCATGTTTAAATTTGCTAAAAAACCGCTCAGGGGAGTGAAATTTAAGAAAAAGAAACAAAATAAAATGAAATGAACACCTCAAATGATTTAGGAATCCAAAATTCGTTTTATATGCTCAATTAAGAGTTCATTTACTTGGTGTGCCTTAAGGGAATCTAAATTATAAAAGAAAATAGAAAAAAAAACTTAGCCAATTGAAAGTTATGAATTTTTATTAAATTTATGTGAACCCAAAAGTGTGTTTTAAGGGCTCAAAATCTTGGCCAAATGAGAGATATGAGTTTATTTTAAATTCATGTGGACCCAAAAATGTTTCTAAACACCGTACGAACAAGATTAGAAGCTTATAATTCAAGAATAAAAGTTGCTAAAAAATGTTTCTAAATACTCAAGGAACAAGATTGGAAGTTTCTAATTCAAGAATAGAAGTTGCTGAAAAATGTTTCTATACATCTTAGAAACTTCTTACCTAAAGAACAAGATTAGAAGTTTCTAATTCAGGAATAGAAGTTGCTGATAAATGTTTCTAAACACCAAAGGAATAAGATTAGAAGTTTCTAATTCAAAATAGAAGGTTGCCAAATCTTGTTGATTTGGCGTGCACAAGAAAAGGAATCAATTATCAAAACATATTGGAAAGTTGCCTTGCTCACAATATCATACCTAGATTAATGTCCAAACAAAGATTAATAACTATTCTAATTTTTTTTTTGTATTTACACATAAATAAGAAATCAAATAAAGCTCATATCTTGTGTTCGCACTAGGAATTGGAAACCAAATTAGCCTACATTCCAAATTGTGTGCACACTCAATCTATGTATTCCAAAACATCCCCATGAAAAATGGAAAGATTCCCTAGTGTGAGCATTCCCAAACCGTCCTCTAGCGCTCATTAAAACTCTACATAAAGGCCCCTTATGCTCACTTTTTTTCATCCTAGAGCAAAAGCTAACAAGCCCCTCTTGTTTTCTTAAGCATTATTCTTGGTAGCCCTTCTCACTTTTCTTTTGTTCTTAAGTGAGAAGTTATTGTTCTCAAGTAGTTGAGTGTGCTTGTAGTGCTAGATGTTTGGGAGAAGGGAACCTTTGTCGAATTTTCTACAAACTAGCAACTAAGGTGGATGGGATTTCTTAAACTCCTATTTTACTAGTTTGGATTAATAGCATGTTCATGCATATTTTAATATCAATTTATCATGCAGCTTTCATATTTCAGTTTCATTATTCACGATTTAAAATTTAGTTTTAGCATATATGCATGTTTAAGCATTCACGAGATCATGTCATGCTTAGTTCCACGCTTAGGTTTACTTTAAAAGCATGATATATGTTATGTGATGTTTCCATGCTTTTAAATGCCTATATGCTGAATTTTATTTCTTTTATATGTGATACATGAATATGAGGTTTAAATGTAAGAATTTGAAATTTAATAACCACATATTGTCATAGTAATCCAAAGGGATACTATGGGTGTTTTTTTTACATATACTTAATGTATCTGGGTCACATTACTACATGTAGATGAGTTTAGTCCAAAATACTTGGAATATGGACATAAGTGTAACACCTACCGGGAATCCTACCGGGACTCTTACCCACATCGTAGGGCCCGCGTCATGGCGTGTCACTCACAAGGTACTGTTCCCCCCCTTGGGATTTTATTTTGCCTCCGTGGAGTTTTGAACCCATGACCTAGGGGACAAGTACATTGTTCTTGCAACATCCACTACCATTGAGCCAGTGGCTCAATGGTAGTGGATGTTGCAAGAACAATATACTTGAGCCCCAAGTCTTAGGTTCGAATCTCTATGGAAGCAAAAGAAAACCCCAGGGGGCAGGGAAAAGTACCTTGTGAGTGACACGCCATGACGCGGGCCCTATGGCGTGGGTAAGAGTCCCGGTAGGATTTCCGGTGGGTGTTACAATAAAAAGGCGCCTTCTTATTGTATCACCCACCGAAAATCCTTCCAGGACTCTTACCCACGTCGTAGGGCCCACGTCATGGCGTGTCACTCACAAGGTACTGTCCCCTCCCCTTGGGGTTTTCCTCTGCCTCCGTGGAGATTCGAACCAAGGACCTGGGGCATAAGTACCTTGT
>JAJIYU010010491.1:0-16143 GCA_030144865.1 Tinospora cordifolia | reverse complement strand
ATATATATATATATATATATATATATATATATATATATATATATATATATATACACATATTCATTGTGTTTAGATCAACAAGTAAAATATAGATATATACTTTATTTGTACTCACATAGGCCCTAAGAATTTATATAGTAATTGAAAATCGACACATAAGAGGTATCCCTATTAGCACTAAAATTTTAATTGATAGGCACTGAAATATCCAGAATGAAATTTTGAACTTAACGACACTAAAATTAAAATTTTTAGAGATCAATAGGTATATTAAATTTGCATTTATGCAATTGGAAAAATAATGTATAGAGTAGTATTATATGTATATATAAGGTTATATATGCATAATTAATGTTACAAGTACAAATCAAGATGAGAGGTTCCGAGGTGCGGACATTGGATCATGATAGTCCTGAGATACAAGTACAGATCTTCAAATGTACTGACTTGACCTAATGATGAGAGGTTTTGAGGTGCGAACATTGGATAGTGATAACTCTAAGGTTGGATTGATCGACGGATCTTTAAATGTGCTAATCTAGCCTAATGATAAGAGGTTTCGAGGTACAGACATTAGATTGTGATAGTCTGAGATAGAGTGGTACAGTGATACACTTTATGAATGTATTTAGAGTGGTGCATGACACACTCTATTGGTTTGTGGGTGACGACTGTACCACTTGGTCGATGGGCCACGATTGTCAATGATATCGCAGTATGGCCTGGATAATGGTCACATCCGTTCGGAATGGCAGTATGACTAAAGGATCCTAAAGATGAAAGAAGGGTGCCGAGTTTAGATGTTGGACCCTTCAAACATGGCATAATTCATAGCAAAATTCATGACATATTAGGTTGTTGCCTTTTTATATGTTGATGATTTTGCATGTTATTTGTTGATGCATTTTTTTTGCATAAATGAATGTGATTTGTCTGTTGCATTGCATGTAGAATGCTAGACTTAAGTAGATATATCCTTTTGTTATTTACTAGGTTCACATGGATATCGAGCTCACAACTCTTAACATTTCAGGTTCATCCGGTATGGATAAGGAGAAAGGTGAGCAGATCGCGTGATATTTTCCAGCCTCTCCCTACTAGGTATTTTTGTTTTAATATTTTTGGTATTTGAAATCAGTATGTCAAGTTTTGAAAAAATGTAAAGTAAAACTGGACTCTATTAATGTAATTAATGTTAAAGACTTCCGCTGATGTTACATTATTCTGCTTAACTTGTTATTGTTGCACTTTGAATACTATAAATGTTTTGATGGTAAAGCTTAACAGTAGTTGGCAAGTTTGACTGAGGAGTAGACTTGTCTGACTATTGTGTCAGTTAGGCCACCTGTATGAAGTTTCAAAATTAGTCCTAACAATGTTGGTATCAGAGCCCACAAAATTTTTTCTTAAGTTGGAATTAAGCGAAAATATATGAGTCCAAAAGGTTGCATTTTTCAAAACTTATTTTCAAAAATATATTGTACAGTAGTGGTAAAATAGGCTTTAGGGCTGGTATTTTTGCAATGTTTGACATTAACAAATGATCGTATGTGAATTGCAGACTAAGATGCCACCTAAAAGTGGTAGACCACGGCGAGTACCGCAAGATCATGCTCCTCCTCAAGATCCTGTACTGAGACTTATACCACGACCACCTGTCCAGCCTGATGTCTGTCAACGGCTCGAAGACCTTATCCGGGCCTAAGGGGAGTTGATCCAATCCTCTAGCGTTGTACTACATCAGATGATAGATGGGATTGTGGCTAATATGTAGTGGCCAACACCTCCTGCTCCACCTATAGTCGAGCTAGCTAATGGAGATGATGATGATGAGTCTGAAGAGGAGATTGAGGTTCCTCGTGGACATTGCATAGAGAGACAGAGGAGAGAAATTTCACATGAGAGATTACTAAAGAAGTTTGTGGACCTAAAACCCCAGTCATATTGGGGTGTTGTTAATCTGGAGTAAGTAGATGACTGGCTATTGAATGTTGAAAAGATAGCACGATTGATGAAGCTATCCAAAGAGAATCAGGTGTTGTTTTCTGCCTATACATTAGAAGGTGATGCTACTAGATGGTAGTTATCAGTCTTGGCTACTGAGTGCCCGGTTGAGACTTAGGCAAGGTTTAGATAATTGTTTTTTGGAGACTTTTGTTCTTGCTTCTACCAGATAGTGCAAGAAGATGGAGTTCTTGGCCTTGTGACAGGGTAGTATAACAGTCCAAGAGTACACTTACAGATTCGTTCATCTAAAGTCTTATGCTCTAAGCTGGTTGCTAATAAAGTAGAAAGGGTTGGATTCTACCATCGGGGGTTGAATAGTGATATTCAACGGGTGATACACAATTCGAGTTTAGAGTCATTGAAGTGACGAGCTCTAAGATATGAGGCAGACAAAAAGGACGAGCTGGTACATGTGCAGATTGCTCCAGGCAATACCATGCAGACTTCATGACAAATTCCCAGTAACCAAGGAAAGTGGCAGAAGAATAGATGTTACAGGAAGATGAAGTTTGTTTCGGTATCGACTAACACCCCACCGATCCAATCTACCATGATGATGGTAGTTGTAGCCACCCCTATTCAGACGTTTGAGCCACACATGACTCTATAAGCTAGAGGTAAAGACCAAACTAACACAGATATCAGTAGTACAGATGGACCAGCCAACACAGATAGGGCAAGTTGTACAGAAACAACCATTCACCTGTTATTAGTGTGTGCAAATTGGGCACAAGAGATCAGAGTGTCCTACCCTATCAGCTCGGTCGATGGTCCAGTAGGGATATAGAGGGAGAGCTCAGGTAGTCACTCAGCCTGATCCAGAGGCTACCAAGACTTTGGTAGAAGGTTCCATCTCTATTTTAGATTCCACTTTATATTCGTTGATTTATGCTGACTCTACCTTATCATTTATATCTGGACCTGCTTTTCATAGATTAAAACTTTGACTAGTTAGGGCATCTACTTCGCTTGTATAAGTATTGCTGCTGGGGAGCATATATACCCTAATATGATTTGTGAGCATTGTGTGATATGTGTCGATGACTTAAAGATGGTGGTAGATTTGCGAGTATTAATTTTTTTTTGGAGTTTGATGCCATTCTAAGCATGGACTGACTAGCTGCTTATCACGCCTATGTTGATTGTTATATTAAGCTTGTAGTATTTCAGATCCTGAATCGACCTGTAGTGGTGTGCCAGGGTAGAGATTCAGATAAACCTAGAACCTAGGGCAGATTAGCGACACTGGAGGAGATGTGTGTTTTAGTGAGTGAGGTTATTGCAGATACTACTAAACCTTCCAAGTCGAGACTTGGGGATATTCGTGTGATATGTGAATTTCCCGAGGTACTCCTTGATAATTTACTCAACTTGCTTCCTAAGTGAGAGATTAATTTTGTCAATGAGTTGGTCTTGGAGATTGAACCAATCTCAATAGCTCTTTACTGTATGGCACCTAAAGAGTTATAGAAGTTGAAGGTTCAGCTAGAAAAATTATTGGGCATGGTTTTTATTCGACCTAGCAAATCACCCTGAGGAGCTACTATGTTGTTTGTAAGAAAGAAAGATTGGAGTCTTCACTTATACATCGACTATAGACACTTGAATAGGGTGACTGTAATGAATAAATGTTCTCTTCTTCGGATTGATGATTTGTTTGATCAGCTGAAGGGTGCTAGAGTATTCTTGAAGATTGATTTGCATTCGGGGTATCATCAACTGCGCGTTAGGGAGGAAAATGTACCAAAGACAACTTTTTTTGGATTCGCTATGGGCACTATGAGTTTCTAATTATGCTATTTGGCGTAACGAATGCCCCAACGATGTTCATGGACTTGATGTAGCGGGTGATTAGGCCTTATCTTGATCAGTTTGTGATAATATTCATTGATGACATTCTGATCTACTCAAAGGATAGAGAAGATCATGCAGAACATGTTAGAGTAGTCTTACCGACTCTAAAGGAACATCGCTTGTATGCAAAGCTGAGTGAGTGTGACTTCTGGTTAATAGAGGTCAAGTTTTAGGTCATGTGGTTGGAGTCGAGGGTATCTCTGTTGATCCAGCCAAGGTCGAAGCGATTGTTGATTGGCCTAGACTTACCACAATGACCGAGATTCCTAGTTTTCCAGGTTTAGTAGGTTACTATTGGAGATTTGTCCAGAATTTCTCTTGCATCACAGCACCGATGACTAAGCTAACCCAGAAGGCTTTACCTTTTGTATGGAATGATAACTGGGAGCATGCCTTTCTTGACCTTAAACAAAGGTTGACAGTTGCGCCAGTTCTTGTTTTGCCAGAACCCGGTCAAGAATTGGTAATTTTTACTGATGCATCAAGATTAGGCCTTGGTTGTATATTGATGCAAAATGATAGGGTTATAGCCTATGCTTCCAGACAGTTAAAATTTCATGAGAAAAACTACTCTGTCCATGATCTAGAACTAGCAGCTATTGTTTTGGCGCTTAAGATTTGACGGCATTATCTTTGTGGTGAATGATTTACGCTGTATTCAGATCACAAGAGCCTCAAGTATCTGTTTTCTCATAAAGATCTTAATATGAGGTAAACGAGGTTGTAACACCCCATCTCTCATACTTGGGCCCACGTTAGCTGACGGTATTTTTCTTCAATATTTTTGGGTCACCCGAGAGGTGAGCAGGTGTTACATTAACCCTTTTTCCTTTCTAAGTCTTAAATCTAAGAGACTCTTTGTGTACACTAGTCTATGTACAATAATTCATGAAAATTAATAACACCATACCATAAAATAAAACCTTTGTCATTTATTTATTTAAAAATTCAAAGGTAATAATTCAACCTTTATTACAATGAAATAAAATGATTTGGGCAAACATGCCCTACAATTAAATAAAATTCCTAAGAAAATGACTTAAACAACTCCCACGTAGCTTTGAAATTTAATTCCGTGAAATGTTAAAAAATAAGGGGTGAGCTAAAAGCCCAGTGGATCATCCTAAATATTTAAATTATTATTTTGACAAAGTGAAACATGCATAGCAACCATTTTTCAAAGATAAAATGATTCAAGCAGTAAATTATTTTAATTGTCATTAAAGACCGAAAGGACACTCCTCAGCGTTCCAATCCATAGGGAAAAAGCTACTATATTGAACTCAGACCTACAGAGTTGAAGCAAGATCAACTTCAAACCCTCTATTATCTCACAATCCCTGATTGGAACACTCACGACGAACATCTGCCCCCGAGTAGGTATGTAGGTAAGATCTTTATTTAATCTTATTTTAAATGTAAAAAAACATATTATTTAAATATTTCAACAGTATTTAAACATTTGAGCATGGTAACATACATTATAGGTCACGCATTATAAGCCTAAACATGCATATTCTATATGACATGAATATAAGATCAAATTAAAACACCCCAAAAAGCTTTATTTGAATCAAAATAATAAAGTAAAAGTGGGAATCATTTCACCTCAGAATAACTTCCTTCTGAACTCCTTCTAAACCTTTTTCAAAACTTTTCCCTTGCTTGCACTAGGTTTGTGTAGCACTCCATTAATATTACTCCGCTGGCTATTTAGAAGAGCTCAAGAAAGAAGAAAAAAAATATTAGGTGCCAAGAAGGAGGCAAAGAGAGCAAGAGAAGTCTTATTAGCTCTTGCTCTGGGATGAATGAAATGAGAGAGGAAGGGGGTTTATATGGAGTCCCTAAGGTTCAGATTCGTAATTTTTGGACACTTTTAGATAGGAAACTTACCATTTTCTTCATTTTTGTACCTCCCCTCGAGCACACCAAGTTGCAACTATGAATTTTAGGGTTTTCGGGGCTTTTTTGGCATTTTTCATTTTTTTATTATTTTTTTTAGCTTCACGATTTCGCGAAGGCATTCCGCCTTCTTTTTTTGAACCATGTATATATATACATACGCGAACAGATAATAGTAAATATATCAACATTATATATATAACATATATTTAACACCTAAATATACATATACATTTATGTACATATTTCTTTTTATTATTTATTTATTTCTTTTTTTGAATACTTTAAAGTTGCACCAAAATTTCTATATAATTTCTTAGTTAATTTCATTTCATTTACTTTATTTTTTACATTTGGATATACGTCACAAAATATTAATAATTGCTCAAAGTCGAATTATTTTATTTAATTGAATTTCATACAAAATTGTCAGGTATTACAATCTACCCTCCTTAAAAGAAATTCGTCCTTAGAATTTGCATTAATCTACTTGAGTGTTGTTTGGTCAAACATTTCTAGTGAAAAGGTTTGGGTACTTATTATGTATTTCACTTTCTAACTCTCAAGTGACCTCTTCTACTCCATGATGTTTCAAGAGAACTTTGATTAAAAGAATGTCTTTTGTTCTCAAGCTCTGCCCCTTGCGATCGAGAATCCTAAGCATAGCTTCTTCGTACGTGGCATTATTTTGGATGTCCATCTCTTCCCAATGGATTATGTGGGAGGGGTCTGGTTTGTACTTCTTCAGCATCGATATGGGGAACACGTTGTGTACTGTGGACATTTGATTTGGAAGGTCTAACTTGTAGGTGCATTCGCAGATTTTCCTGAGTATCTGGAAAGGTCCAATGAATCTCGGTGTTAGTTTTCCTTTGATTCCAAATCGTTTAATTCCCTTATGAGGATTGATTCTTAGAAACACTTTGTCACCTAGTTGGAATTCTAGAAGCCTTCTTCTTTTATTAGCGCAACTCTTCTATCTACTTTGTGTAGTGGCAAGTCTTTTCTTTCACTTGATTGTTCATCTCCTCTATGAGATCTGGCCCAGTAAGAATGTGGTCCTCAAGTTCTGCCCAATACTTTGGTGATCTGCAAGGCCTCCCAATACTTTGTCTAATAACTATTGTTACAGGCAAACTCCGCCAGGTGTAGATACTTACTCTAGCTCCCTTTGAAGTCAAGGATGTAAGACCTCAGCATGTCTTCCAGCATTTGGATGATTCTCTCAGACTCATCCGTCTGGGGGTGAAAAGCAGTACTCATGGTGAGTTTGGTGTCTAGGAGACTCTTCCAAAATTGTGTAGATACTTACTCTAGTTCCTTTTTTAGACTCTTCCAAAATTGTGAGGTGAAACGAGAATCTCGATTTGACACTATTGTTTTAGGTACCCCATGAAGGCATATGATCTAATTCACATAGAGTTCACCCAACTTGGTCTGTGGATCTAATGGGCAAGAAGTGTCCATCTTAGTGAGACAATCCACAATCACCCAAATAGTATCCTCCGCTTTTTGACTCCTGGGTAACCCATCGACAAAATCAATATTGGCAATGTTATCCTACTTCCATTATGGGATCAAAAGTGGTTGTAACATTGCAGAGGGCTTTTGATGTTCTGCCTTTACCTATTGACAGGTTAGGCACTCAGAGACATACTTAGCTACATCTCTCTTCAATCTCCTCCACTAATAGGTCTTTCGAAGGTTTTTATACATCTTATCTCCTCCTAGATGCATCGTGTACTTTATCTGATGATGGGCTTCATCTAGAATGGTTTGCTTACTCTATCCATTCTGAGGTATGCAAATTCTATCCCCAATTCTTAGGGTTTTTTCGGCATCCATCCCGAAGTCAGTATGCTTATATTGTTCAATTCCTTCTATTAGTTTTTTAAACCACTTGTCTTGCCTTTGTTCTTCCCTAATTTGATGCAGAAGATTGAATTGGGAATTCATGTTGTAAAGATAGGTTTGTTCGTCATTCAAGGTTACACCTAGTCTAAAGTCCTTGATTAGTCGGTACATCTGGCCCTTTTCTTCTCCCTGCTTGCTAAATTTTCTACTTAGGGCATCTACTACCACATTGGCTTTCGCTGGATGGTAATATAGCTAGAAGTCATAGTTTTTAAGGAATTCCATCCACCTACTTCACCTGAGGTTTAATTCTTTTTGGGTATAAATGTATTTCAGACTTTTTTGATCTGAAAATAGGTTGAACCTCTTACCATACAGGTAATGCCTCCATATCTTTGGGGTAAACACTATGGCTGCTAGTTGTAAGTCATGTGTTGGGTAGTTTCATTCATGGATCTTTAGTTCTCGCGAGGCATAAACAACGAACTTTCCTTCTTGTAATAAGACTACACCCAATCCATTCTGTAAAACATCTGTGTACAAAACATATTTGATACCATGAGCCAGAGTGACTAAGATAGGGGCCGAAATCAATCTTCTCTTCAGTTCTTGGAATGATTGTTTACACTTCTTATCTCAAGTGAACTTAACTTCTTTTCTGGTCAATCTGGTCATAAGTTCCACTAATTTGGAAAAGTCTTATATAAATTTTCTGTAGTATTCAACTAGGCCCAAGAAGTTTCTAATCTCTGTGATCGTCTTAGGTAATTTCCAATCTATGATAGCTTCCACTTTTTCAAGATCTACAGAGATACCTTCTGCGGATACTACATAACCAAGAAATTTGATCACCTTCATCCAGAATTTACATTTGCTATATTTGGATATAGTTGGTGTCTTTTGAGTGTTTTCAACACGATCTTCGGGTGTTCTAGGTGTTCCTCTTTTGACTTGGAGTATTTTAGGATGGCGTCAACAAATACCACAACAAACTAATCAAGGTATTGCCTAAATAATTGGCTCATCAAGTCCATGAATGCAGTCGAGCATTGGTTAAACCAAAGGGCATCACCATAAACTCGAAGTATCCATATTGTGTTCTAAAGGTTGTCTTGTGAATGTTTGATTCACAGATCCTCAATTGATGATACCTTGACCTAAGATCAATTTTTGAGAAATGAGTGGCTCCTCTCAATTGATCCAAAAGGTCATCTATCATGGATAAGGGATACTTGTCCTTTACTGTTGCCTGGTTCAGCTTGTGATAGTTGACATAGAGTCTCATAGATCCATCTTGCTTTTCTTGAACAACACCAGAGCTCCCCAAGGAGATTCACTTGGTCTGATGAATCCTTTCTCTTGGAGCTCATCTAGTTGGTCCTTCAATTCGGTCAGTTCCACTAATGCCATTCGATATGGAGGTATAGCTATGAGATTGGTTTTAGGGTGGAGTTCAATCTTGAACTTCACGTCTTTAGTTGGTGGTAGTCCAAGTAAGTCATCATGGAACACATCTTCACAGTCTTGGACTACTTCTAGGCTCTAAATCTCTTTCTGTCCTTCAAAGTCCTCCTCTAGGAGTTTTCAAATTCATTCTTCTGCCTTAAGCAGTTCAACATTGCTATCATTTGGCTCCCAGGTAATCTCTGCATATCACTATTGATTCCAAAGGCTTCTCCTGAGGGCAACATTATTATTATTCTTCTCTTGGGACAATTGATTTGTGCTTGATGTTGGTCTAACCAATTCATACCCAATATCACATCGTACCTGTAAAATGGAAATACTCATGGATTGGTTGAAATCAACTTATCCCCAAAGCTAAGATCACATGACATATTCTTTTTGAAGTAATAGTAGTTCCTATGAGTGTGGATACATTCAAATTTACAAATAAAGTCTTTGTTACTAGTTACAACCTATTAACCAATTCTTCTTAAATAAAAGATTTTGTAGCACCCAAATCAAACAACAGTTTCACAACAACATTAAATAATAGGAATGTACCTTCTACTGTAGGGAATTGTTCCTTAGCAATTGCGAACACTCTGTCCTAATTTTGTCCACAACCCTAGTTTTGGTTCTACCCCTAGTTATTGTTTGGTCGGGGTTGTTGCTGTTGAAGATGTCCATTCTATCTTCTTCTCTGGTGCTGTTGTTGTTGGGGGGCCTGGATTTTGGCAAGACAGAGCTTTGCTAGATGCCATGACTGATCACAATATTAACACAACCTTTATTGTCTTGCCTGCTCCTTTCATTTGTCTTTGTTTGGTCTTGCTTGTTGTAAGGCCTGGGGTGCCCTACTTCCACCATTTTGTTGATGGATTTTCTACCTCTTCAAAGGGCCTTGATGGTTTTTGCCATTTCTTGGCCTCTTATTCTTGTTCCTTTACTTCTGCTCGAAGTTCAACTCTTACTCTAAGGTCAACCCCCTCTCTATGACTTCTCTGTACATTTTTGGGCCTAATGTCCTTATTATCTTTTGGATATCAATCTTGAGACCTTGAGTAAAGCAGTTGATGTTCATCTTCTCTTCCCTAATAAGCTCAGGCGAAAACTAGGCCAACTCAGTAAATTTGACCTCATATTCGGTCACCGTCATATCCCTCTAGTTCAGTCTAATGAAGTCCTCTTGCATCTTCGCTAGTGTTGCTTCAGGGAAGAACTTCTCATAGAATATTTCCATGAATTCTTCCTAGTTCATTTGCCTGACGTTCGTGTTCGGATCAACCTTCATCATCTGCCACCAACTTCTAGTTGGTCCCTTGAATTGATGGGTAGCTAGTACCACCTTACTGGACCCGTTACTTTTAATACGACCAGGTGTTCCTCGAACTCCTGGTACCAATGGTCAAAAACTATGATGGTTGGAGTTTCTTTAACTCCAGCAACATATTTCTATGCTCACTATCTTCCAGATCCTCTTTTACATCTTAAGAGTTGAGATCTCGACCATTGGCACTGGCACTAGCTATTGCACCAGAATAAGTTCTTATACTTGCGGCTGCAGTGCCACCTGAAGCATCATCTGAGGTATTGCCCTCATTATTTGTTCCATGACCCTTCTTGTGACCTCTGTCAGCATATTCTCTATCTGGGTTTCAACCACATTATTCAATACTTCCTGCCCTCAAGAATCAATCTCATCAGATGTGGTAGCTCTGGCAGCGTGGTTTCGGTTTCGTTCGCACTATCATGACTCTAAGTTCATGTCTTTAGGTTCTCGATTTGTTTAGTGGTCTATTGGTTTATTCTTCTAAGTTTTGTTGTTAGATTTGGTTTCATTTATGCATATTCAGGAAATAAGTAACTCATGCATTCAACCATTCCATCAAGCTAACATAGCAAAATTCTAGGCTTCCATCTATGCCTTTGGGTTCGAATGTCCCCTACCACCCTTGCCCATCGACATAGACTTCTACTCAAACGTTTTACTACACCCAATTAATTTTGCAAATATCTCGATTTCTAAGGCTTTCCAAGCCCCACTATACTTGATCGTCCCATACCAGCTGAGCATAGGAAAAGAAGTTCGTCCAAAGCCACTGATCATTTGCCAAACATGGTCCATCATTCTCCAAGTCCAAGATTCCTTCATACCTCGAATTCCTATGTGTCTCATATCACATAGAAACGAGAGATACAAGATCCTCTCTATCACTTGTCCTGACCACACAAGTGTTTCATTTTTATAGGTTTTCAGTCTCCAGCTTGTGTCCTAATGTTTTATTCATGATCCATTGTGCTACCCTTAGCAACACCCACGTCTCTAACTAAGGTCTCTTCCCTAGACCTAAGGTTTCAAATCCTGGTTGAAAAGTTCTTCTGTTGAACTGACAAACTTTATCTATTCCCGATACCGCCTTTGGCATCCACTTTGAATTATAGTATGTTCCTTGCCCTTAAATAACACCTCTTCTTTTTCTTTCGTAGAAAAATAAGTGTGTTTTTTAACTCCGACTACTCGGATGAACTTGTGGGACAACCTCCAGATAGGATGACGATACTGAAGTCTACTGTTTTCATTTCCAACTAAGCACCCTTATCCACTCTTATTTATCCAACCAAACATATATATATATATATATAAACATGTAAAAATTTAATTCATTTTATTACTTTATTCTATTAAATCATTATATTGTTTTTATTTTCACATATTTTTCAACTTATCTTCCACTAAATAATTATTTCATTATTTATTATTTATTTTAAGTTTTTTCCATGTAATACACTTATTAATTAATACCATTGCCCAAAAAAAATTCATATTCTGTAAAATCATATATTTTTCATTTATAATTCATTAATTGATACAGAAAATATACGTCGAACCCATCAACTCAATGTCCAAAAATATAGATCGTTACAATTTCAAAGTTGTTTCAACACTCATTCAAAGTTAAGCAAAATTAAATAAAAAAGTATTGAAATAAAGTAGATCAAAGAGAGTTATACCTCAACTATTATTGCACTCCTAAGTGAAACCACACTTCCTCCAAGTGAAGAGAGGAATAAGTGAAATAATATAAACTTGAAAAAAAAAGAAAAAAAGAAAACACCATGCCGTAGAGGGAAAAAAAAAAACTAAAGAGAGAGTGTGTGTGAGAGAAGGAGAGAACATTTTGATTTTTTGTGCTAGGTGTGAGGAAGAATAAGTAAAGGTGTAGGCTATTAATAGATTTTAGGGGTGGAGAGTTTTCAAAACTCAAGTTCTAAAAATCTTTAAAATTTTCATTTTTTCTTAAATTCTTCTAAATTCTTGTATTCTCTCATCAATTTGGAGAACGACTATTTTATTTATTTATTTATTTATATCCTTTCTCCCATTTTGGTCCTCCATATATTATTTTTACTTTTATTTATTCTTTTCTTTCTTTATTTTTGAAAGTATAAAATTTTGGACCATATCTCCAAAATATTCTAAAGTTTCTTTTTTTTTTAATTTTTCAATTGCCCGTATTCACATCTCTCATGAAAATTATAATTATAGTTAAGTTCTATTAATGATTTCTTATTTCACTATCTGAGTTGTATTTTTTAATTTTTTTTCTTTTTTTAATTTCTATTTTTTCTTTCCTCCTTTCTTCTTGTTATTCATTATTTTATTATTTATTCTTTTTAATATATTTTTTCCTTTCTTTTCCCATTTTCTTTCTTTTTATTTTTAAATTTTTTCTTTTTTTTCTTTTGCTCATTTTTTTTAAAGTGTTAGACATAATATTTTTTTCTCATCTATTATCCAGTTAGATTATTATTTTTTCTAAATATTACCAATTTATATGATTTCTTTTAACAGGAGGCGCTTATGTTATTTTTTTTCTTGAATGTCTTTGTAACCCCTAACATATATTATTTTATGACCCCTAAATTTCATAATGGCTAAATTAATGTGATTAACAAAGTAACCCCCCATTTCACAAATTTATATAAAAGGGTCTTTTATCTCATAAAAATTATTAACAAAGTAAACAATTCACTTAAGAAATTATCTCTTCTCACTAGTGTTCTTGAGTGATTTTTCTTCTTCTCTTCAGTTTTTCTGACATTTTTTAATTACTTCTAGTGAGATTTATAACAAGTTATTAGCATGATCAAGTTCTTCTTCAAAAATCTTGATATCAAAGAAGTTAGTTAAAAGAAACAAGAGCTTCGAAGGTGAAATCTTAAAGGTATATTTTTAATTTGTACCATCAATTTTTATTTTATTATTTGAATAGTGCATTTCTTTTGTATATATGCATGATTATTTATATATAATATGATTTAAAATGAATTACATATATTTTCATTGGCTAAGAAAGTATGTTCTGTAATTATATCTCGTATGATCTTTTATATAAAAAATCAAAAGTCAAAATGTAACAAAAAAATAATTTATTTGATATATTATCACTAAGGCTTTATTCTTGATTTTATAATACAAATAGTACTATAAGTTTGAGTTGATAGCAGGTAAGTTTTGTCTCGAGTAAAGTTAGATATTGAATAGAGATGAGTTATCTTATTTTAGGAGATTGATTATTTAAGAAGACTATGTTTTATCGCTCTTTCTTGAAGGTTGTCCTATCAACTCATATAAATAGTATATTTAAAAAAAAAATCAAGATGTGAACATTTGAAAATAAAATTTTATTCTAGGTGTTATAGACATATATATATATATATATTTTATAATTTGATTAGAGTTATATATGTGCGTTTATTTATAAATCATATATAGAGGTCAAAAGTATATATATTTAATATTAAAAAAAGTAGATATATATCTATCTTATTAATGTTATGGAAAAAAAGAATGATTCTTACGAATATAAGTATTAAATTGCTTACTTTGACACTTGAGCAAAATAAAGATTATTTTGATGAAAAAGTTTTCGTTTAAGTAGTATTGCACATTCTTCGAAATGAATGTTGGATTATAAATAATTATTGATATGAACGTGTATATAATTACTATAATGTACAAGATAAAAGATATGATAATGGTCAAGGCAAAATAATCCTCAATACCATGGTGTTCGTAATTTATGTTATAAGGCATAAAATAATTTAAAAAAAAATTAAGGAGATTGTTTTTCTAAATTAAAAAGAATTTTGGTAATTTTGAATATGTTTTTGTTAGCGTCAAACTCACTTAGTTTGTTATAATATTTTATTAACATTTGAAGCTACGTGAGAAAACCATGTAAAGTGATTGAAATATTCTTTTTATATATTTTGATTCACATAAATAAAGGAAAACTTTGTAAGTGAAATATTTATGGCGGATGAATCTACACAAAAAAAGAATTCACTCAAAATCTTACGATTTTTTTAATATATTTAAATGCAAAAGTATTATGGTTGATTACATCTAAAGTTGCATTATCAATTAGATACAAAAAATTATGATATTTGATTTGATATATTAAAATTAGAAAAATTGAAAAAATATTCATAACCTTAAACTATACAATGAGAATAATATTTCATAGCTTAAAATTATTAAAAGAAATCATATTTTTATTATTTGCTACTACAAAGAACCTGGTTAGTTAGATTTCCTCGCTCGAAACTATTCTAAAAAATTGTTAAATCGAAAACTATGTAAATTAGAATTTAAGAAAGTTATAAATGAAAACATTCTAAAATGTCGAAGTAGTAATGCTCTAGCTTGAGTTTTGCCTATAAACCTATATATATATATATATGTGTGTGTGTGTGTGTGTGTGTGTGTGTGTGTGTGTGGATTTCTGAATTAGCTTGAAACTAGTTAAGTGTTTGTCTAATAGTAATAGAACATCTCAAAAATTTTGATTTTACTATTTTTTAAGTAAATAATATTTGATAATAAATATCAACTTTGACAATGACATTTTATTATTTTAATAATTGTATTATCTAAATATCTTTTTTTAAATTTTTTGTTTCAAATTAATAAATATTTCATGACAAACATTATTGAGGGATTTATCGTAATTAAGTTTGCACATGAAGTTGTAATAGATCTGGTCAATTAAAATTATAGTTTATTTTGATTTTATGATGAATCATGTAATATTTAAATATTGAAGTGTTATGAAATAATATTTTTATTAAAGAAAAATATTATTTGTTGTTGAATATGCTCTCGAAGTAGTATTAAAATATTGAAGTGTTGTCATAAAAAATGATGAAAAATCATATTTTGATGTATATTATATGACATACGTCACTAACTGAAATTATTTTAAGAACCATAATTATGGTTATAGTTGTTGACAATATTGTTATAACCGTCACTATTTCTTTGAAGTATAATAATGTCATTATTGCAACACATTAGATATTATGAAGTGTTTGCATTATACATCAAATAAATTGATGTTGGTTGGATAATGTAGTATCACCATATAATAGATCAATGCCTCAATAAAAATATACTGAGATTGTAAAAATTATTGACGGCTCTTGAAGAACAACTAGTGTATTAATATAGGCGACATATTTTTAGCAACGAAATATGCTTTATATATTGTTAGAATCACTCTTGAAGAGTAATTAAATGGATTGATAAATAATTGCTCTTGAGAAGCAACTTGCATATTAATAAATAAGTGTTTTGAAGAATAACTAATTTTTTTCCCTCAGTTCATTATATTTAAATATGAGGTAAATTGATATATATTGTGATTGATGTAACGACCCGTATTTTTTGGACATTGAGTCGATGGGTTTGACATATATTTTCATGTATTAATTAATGAATTATAAATGAAAATATATGATTTTACGAGTATTATATAGTTAATGGATGTATTAAATTAAAAATAAAATAATTAATTAATGATGGTAATAATAATAATAAATATTTTATAGTGAACATTTATTTGAAGATGAAATTGATAAAATTAAATGTCGCAACCCACCTCGTAAAGGTGACGTCACGACCGACACATAATACCATATACGCTACACCTACATATATAATACTATGTCAGCCTCTCACTGTTAATCCTACTCAATATCCCTACAGAAATTTTGACAGAGTCTCCTCTAAAACTT
>JAJIYU010010490.1:0-16136 GCA_030144865.1 Tinospora cordifolia | reverse complement strand
ATTGATCCTTCACTCCATATATGTATGTGTGTATAATAAATAATATATTATTTAATTTTTATAAATTTAGGATTTAAATTTTTTTCAAGTTCTCAAAAAAAAAAAAAAAATACAAACACTCCTGATATATATATATATATATATATATATATATATATATAATTGTAAAAAATAACTAAAAATATCATCATATTAACAAATGTATTAATTTTAAATTAATATATTTATAACACATTTTTTAACTTGTTTTTAACAAACAAGTTATTTTTAATTTTAACAAGTCAAATTTAGTATTGTTTTGCCTCAACCCGTTTATGCTAGACATGAATTGCTACCATAAAGGATTAGAGATGCCTAAAAAATAAAGAAAAGAATTGGGATCGCTATTGCAAAAAGAAGAAAGCGAGTGTAATAAAAAGAAGGTAATGGGAATGGTGTAAAAGAGAGATATTGGGGAAGATAAAATTGTGCATGTTAACTATGTAAAGTTTTTAAATGCATGGATTGTTGTTAAAAGCATCGCTTACTAAAACTTGTGTGTAGAAAACAAATAAAATAGAAAGAGTAAGAGTTTAGGAAAGATTTCTACCAGGGAAACAACACTAAATGTCCTAAACCCAACCCCATTGAACTCTATATTAACCTAAGTACCCCATTCTCATCACTCAAGCAAACATGAGTTCTCTTCTCTTTTTGCTCTCCTAGCCATCTTTTTGACACTCCTTCATTCTCTAGCTATCCCATAGAGCAACCATAGTATGTAGTTAAATTAGGCAAAACCCAAAATTCTACATAGCAGTGGCAAGAATTGACTTCTGGATGTTCTTTTGGAGCAATCAGAGGATTCAACATATCAAAGAAAGTATAATGACCTTATCTAAGTCTCAATGCATGATTCATGGTCTAGAGATTGAAGTATTAGTATGTCAAGGTCATAAAGTACAAGGGATGAGATAAAAATACACATAAATCCACTTTTCGTGCTAATTACCGCAGTACTGATCATGGTTACCATGGTAATGCCTTCGTTTTCCTCTGTTTCTGGACTTTTTTTTATTATTGCAATACTCTATCACGGTAGTGTAATGCAAACTTGACATTGTCTTCTGGTTACCGCAATAGCCTACCTCGATAGTGCTTTTACACTCCTTGTTTTCACTTGTGCATTCTGATTACTATGATAATCTTTTCCTCTATTGTGATACACAAAAGTAAGGACACATTTAGGTTCATCTAGGAAGATGTCCTTGCACATTACATGTCATATAGAATAAGAAATCATTATGGTATTGTTTAAAAGGATTAGAAACACATGAATCACTAGAAATAACACGTTTCATCCTAATCTTGAAGGTTGAAGGTTCAAAGAAGCTTGGGATAACACCACAAGGACTAAGAAGAAATAAATTTCAAAGGTGGAAATAATTTCTAAGTTTTAAATTATTATCTCGATTCAAATAATGTATACATGTATGATTGTAGTCTACGACTATGGTTTGTATTGAATATACATGTTACGTCTTGAATATGCATGCTTAGAGTTATATCAATGATGGTGCATATTTTCAATGATATGTATGATAACGTAATCTATGCTATGTGAAATAACATACCTATGATGTAATGGTTACCATGCTCACATGTTATTTTCCTGTTCTATATTTGATTCGATATGCTATAGTATGTTTTGCCATTAAAGAAAGATTAAAAAAGATGATAACCACGTACTAGCGCAATGATGGATTTCATCGTGTGTGTTCCAATCCAGACCCGACTTGCCGGTTATTTGATTTCTTGAATTGGAGCTGGGTGTTTAGATTGACCCCACTTCCTCAATTGGTGAATTGGGCATTTAGATTAACCCCACTTCGCGGATGAAAGGTTTGAGTATTTAAATTGACCTTATTCCCTAGATTTGGAACACTGAGGTGGATTTCTTTTAATTTTAACATCAATCATTGAACAACTAATTATTTGAATTACCTAATCTATGAAAGTGTTTGACATATATGTTTTATTTGATTGAAATAATGGTTTAAATATTTAGGATGATTCATTGGGCCCTTAAGCTCACCCTTTTTTCCAACATTTTAGAAAACTAATAATCAGAGATTTTGTGGATAATGAGAATTACTTTTAAGAGTTTTCTTTTATGGTTTCATAATTTTGTTTAAGTCGGGCATGTTGACCCTAATTTCTTTAGTCAGTTTTAAAGTTATTTCATTGTAATAAACTTGAAGGTTTTTATACCTCTTGAATATTGCGATTGATTTTTGAATAACAAAATTGATTTCAAAGTGTTTCAAATGGAATCTACATGAGTTATTGTGAAAAAGATGTCTAATAGTGTTGGGACAGAAAGAAAGAAAGAGATAAAGTAACGTCTCACCTCTCAGGTGGCCCATAATGATTGATTGATATGTTCGCACGTGACGAAAATGTGCCAAATTATGTAGGTTCAAGGGCATTGCGGTAATTAAGGCCTTTAGAACCGAATTAAGGCCACACAGGAGAGGGGAGGCCGAGGGGGTGGGGACAACTAATATTTTGGTTCTACAAGCTAAGGAGCAAATGAGCTTCATAACTATCATTTCACAAAAGGCATGTCAACGTCCTGAGTAATCGTATTTATACATAACAAAAAATCAAACTACATACAATCAACTTAAAAAGTAATATTCAAAACAAATACCCCTCAGCATTTTAATGATGTATTCATTTTTTTAATAGGATAGTTATAGATGTTGTAATAACCTATATTTTTGGATATTGAGTCAACGAGTTCGATATGTAAAATGTTTGAATTAATGAATTATAAATAAAAATACCTTATTTTACGAAAATTATATAAATTAATGTGACGATCCATGTTTTTAACATCAGATTGATGGATCCGACTTATATGTACTCCATGTATTTTTTGGAATTTTAATGAGAAAATATAAAATTTTTCCTAATTTTTTCTAATTTCGGACTAATTATTAAAGAAAATAAAAATAATTCGAAAAAAATAAAATTTTAAGGAGAAAACACATGAAGATATTAGGAAAATGTGTTTTTTTTAGGAAAATAACCTTTAGGATTGATTTATGAATTTTTGGAACAATTATCGGATTTTTAGAATGATAAATAAGATTTTTGGGAAAATTATTCAATTTTTGGAGAAAATAATTAAATAAATGATAAAATCATGTATAATAGTGGGATTTTGATAGAAAATGATGAAGTATACAATTTTTAATAATTTAGAAAAAATGTTAAATTTTGATATATAATACATATATATTGTTATATGTATATGTAAGAAATGAAAAGGAAAATAAAAGAAAATAAAAGAAAAAAATGGATCGGACCGGTGCACGGGCCAAACGCGGTCGGGCCTATGGCTCGCCCGCCCTTGCGGGCCCAGCATGGGCCGACCCATGCCCTGGCTGGCCCATGCGCCCAAACACCAAACTAGCCCCCTGTTTTGTCCTCTTGTGCAATTTTTCACCGAATTTCCAGTATTTTTGATCATTTTTCAGCACAAAAATCATGGGAACACATGGTCTATGATCCATGGTTTTGGCCATTACTTCATGGCTTCCATTGTGGCCAATCCAGGTTGCCAACTGGGCATCCTGCATGTGATGTTAAATGCCACCTGGAAGCCACATGTCATCCACAACCTTGCCAAGCAAGCACCCCCATGCAACAAAAAGGCCTTCTTTGAGCTCAATTCCAGAAATTTCAGATTCTGTAACCAACTTTTCAAGCTTAGAACTCCCTCAATTCTCAACCAAATCCTGAAAACTATAGCTTGATTTGAAGTTTGTACCACCACCTACAAGGTTCCACAAGTAGTTTGCCCAGTTTTGAAGCCGTTTGAAGCAAAAATCATCAAGAAGAGTGTTGTCCACACTATTTAAACCCAAAAAAAATCAGAAAGTGTTGCTGGAACCACCTTTGGAACCTTGGACCTTGGCCATTTCTAGTTTCTTTTTGAAGGTAAAATGGTTCACTCCCCTCATTTTCGCATGTACTTTGATCTCCAAGAGTTAGAGAATGAGAAATAGGGCCTTGTGCATGATTTGAGGACCCTTGAAGTTGATTACTTACTCACTGTCACAACTGTGTAATAGAGATAGTTAGAGCAACTTTGGGAAAGCTTACTCTTGGACCACTCTAGGCACGTCCCTGAGGTAAAAATGCATCATTCTACTCCTTATCATGAGTATTCAAGTGTCCAAGTGGTAGAAATTAGAAATTGAAACGTTCAATGTGTTTTATAAGTCACTGTCGCTAACTGTTAGACATACTGTTGCAACAATGCCGACAGAAAGAGTTTGAGACCAGAATAAGAGCTATATTCGGGACACCTAAAGGCACCCTTTTGGGCTGAAACCAAAGGCATTGTAGACCCATAGTAGAGGTTCCAGAAAGGTATAACGACCCTACCTTCAACCTTTGTGTGTATGATTTGTTACACTTGCAAATATGCCATGATTGTAGGGTGCTAGAGCAAGTTTCTTGTGTTCTTTAGAATATAGCAGAATATTGATGGAATGGTAGACATGTCTTTGATATTGCATGTTACTGATTTGAAGTAGTTGTGATTAATAGATGTGTGATGACCTATAAACTGCAACTAGACACAAGAAACAACCCATGAAATAGTAGTTTAATGAGGGAAAAAAATACTAGAAGGATAGTAGAATCTGTGAACCTAGAAATTTCTTACAATTTGGCTGAAATTTCTAAGATAAAATTGACTAACCAAATCATGATAGATTGAGCTGAAATTTGGTGGAGAGACCCTTAGATATGTCTAGAAGTTTCCTACAAAATCTCAAGACATTCTGATGTGTGTAGCTAGGTCAACTAAGGCAAACAGTCACTGCCTATCATAGGGGATACGGGATCTGTGCAGTTTCTATTATTATGCTTAGAAACCCTAGTAAATAAGGTCAAAAAATTCTGGGAATACTTTAGGAAGTCTAGAACAGTTCTGCAAAGTTTGGCACAAATCCAATGAACGGATTGTCTGCAGAAAAATCGGAAAAATGGTTGCGCAGAGGGTCATAGCCTAAGGTTTATGCCTAAGTAATGAGAATTGGGAATGATTGACCCCTTTTAGCCCAATTGACTCCATGACGACCAGAATTGACTCTATGTGACTATTGACCAGCTAGGTCAACAAATGATAAGTTGACTAGGGTTGACCAAGATTGACCGAGGTCAATCAAATGGATTTAGTAACTAAGGCAAGGTGAACGAACATAGGGGACTATCCTTGACTAAGTCAAGTAATTGATTAACCAATGATGTAGAATTAGAGTGAGCCAAGTTTCATGTTAATGTTAAGAAGTTGCGTTGGTTTCGCAGGACCAAGCGCTAGCGGGACGCGAACAATCGCGAGAGGAGCGCCGGGAGCGAAGCATCCCTGTGAGTAGTGTTTTCTAACTCATTTCTTAGAGCTTGTTATTCTATGCATAATGAAAATAAGATTACATATTGTGATGAATCTACATCCTTTTAAATGAAATTTAAATGAAAAGTGCACCGAGTCTCGAGGTCTGAGAGTACAGGGTTAGGGTGAGTTGTGTCGGTCCCTCATACGACCCTGAGAGGTGACCACCTAGCACAGAGTGCCCGCCAGGGGGTTCTGTGGGCCTACGATGATGGCAACGGCAATAAGACCTAATCGAAGTCGACACGATGTGCCTAACTGTCTGCAACCCGCTCGAGTGATTTTTAATTGCCTCAGAGAGCTTGCGAGCCTCGGCGAATGTTTTCATTATTTAACTATTTTCGAATGAAGGTGCACGACTGCATTATAAATTTAAATTGTTTTTACTGTTGCATTTACTTGCATAATGCTATTGCTCATGCATCTATGGCACGTGTTTTAATTGTGGAATACTTGTTTTAAGTTTGAATTAGACTGCGTTACTCACTGAGCCACCATAGACAATTAGGCACACTATTCTAACTTTTCAGGTTCTTCAGCAACGAATAAGGGTAAGGAAGTGGTCATCGCATACAGTTGCATTCCCTTACTCTTTTTGGTAGGACTTCTTTGTATTTCCCTTTCTATTATTGTATTTTGAGGGTTAGGACCTATGTATAGGGGTGAAGAAAGCCTGTATATAATGGATAGTCACTCCCGTGCTACACATGTTATAATGACCCGTTTTAGATAAATATCAAGTTCTTATTGGTGTTCGTGTGTTAAATTTCTTCTGCATTTCTTATGATTAGTCTGAAAGTGTTAATTTGGTGTTGTATGTTGAGGCTTAACAGTGTCTTGGCAAGCTCGGCTTGCGAACGGATTTGTTGGGACACTGTGCCTGTCGGTTCATCCTTCATCCTAGGAAAGGGATCCCGACAATTAATGTGTGTATTAAATGAAAACATGTGATTTTTACAGCAATCGTATTAATTAATGAGTATATTAAATAAAAAAAATAAAATAAAAATATTAATGATGATAATATTGATAATAATAAATATTTTATAGTAGAAGTTTATTTGATGATGAAATGGATAAATTAAACCTTGCATATATATATATGTGTGTGTGTGTGTGTGTGTGTGTGTGTGTGTGTGTGTGTATCAAGTGGATAATGTTGCATTATGAGTCATAGATAAGAAGAGGGATCGAAGAATTATTTTGGCATTAATTGGCAATGGTACCCATCCAAACCTTTGCTATAAATAGCATTTCCCCTCATTTCATTTCTTGCTTACTTCTCATTTTTCACTCAAATTTGCTCAATCGAGAAAGGAAAAAGGGAGGAGAAAAGAAAGAAAAAGAAAGAGAAAAAGAAGAGAAAAAAGAAAGAAAAGAGGGAAGAAAAGCGCTATTCATTTTCGACGATCCGACACTTTGGATAATTTATTCTTACCTCTTTTCAATTTGGAATTGTATGGAAGTTAAGAATTATAGTTTTTATAGTGTAGTTTTCAACACAATTGTTTGTTTATTGTGTTATCCAAAACTAGGGTGTATTTTTACTAAGAGAAAAACTACATAATATATATAATTGTATTCAGATCAACGACTAGAATATAGATATGTACGATATGTACTTTATTTGTACTCATATAGGTTCTAAGAATTTATATTGTAGTTAAAAGTCGACACATATAAAGTACACCTATTAGCATTAAAATCTTAGTTGATGAGTATTGAAATGTCCAAAATAAAATTTTGAACTCAATGACACTAAAATTAAGTTTTTTTTTGGAGATCAATAGGTATATTAAATTTGCATTTTTGCAATTAGAGAAATAATGTATAGATTAATATTATATAATATATAAGATTATATATGTATGATTAATGTTACGAAAATGTTAATTGATTACATATAAGGTAAGTTATACAATTGATTAACATATAAGGTTATGATTAATAATGTAATGCTATAAATAGAACATTATATATATGTGTGTGTGTGTGTGTTGTATAACATTATAAATTACTTCACATAAAAAGAATGCGTAACATAGAAAATAATTATTTTTTTATTTATTGTATATTACAACAAATTTATAAAGAAGTTATGTACTGTATACCAAAAATAAAACACGTATTAACAGTGTGAGCTTTTGGTATTTGACTCGATATTAGAAAAAGCGATCGGTGACCAAGAGAATGTCAATAGTCGATCTAATATGTGAGTAGAAATTGGATATATTTATTTAAGCTTTTATTCTATTTATGGTTGTTAGATAATTGGATGCTACATGCATTGCATATAGCATATAGATAGGACTAATCTTCAGATGTGTCGACCTGACCACCAGATGAGAGGTTCCAAAGAGCATATATTAGATCATGATAGTCCTGAAATAGGAGTATGGATCTTCATATGTACTAACCTAGCCTCAAAATGAGAGGTTCTAAGGTGTGGACATTGGATCTTAATAGTTATGAGATAGAGTTGATCGACGAATCTTCAAATGTGCTGACCTAACCTAATAATGAGAGGTTTCGAGGTGCAAACATTGGATCGTGATAACTTTAAGGTAGAATTGATTGACGAATCTTCAAATGTGCTAACCTGACCAAATGATAAGAGGTTTTGAAGTGCAAACATTGGATCATGATAATCCGAGATAAGAGTAGTATGGTGGTACACTCTATGGATATATTTAGAGTGATGCATGATGTTGACAATCCCGCAAGTGTACGGGATCGCAATAGTAATATCCGGTAGAGACCGAGTATGTTCTCAGGGAACGGATACTAGTTAACTATCTTAAATCTCAATCTCGTATTAGTATTTACTTTATGAAGGCTCTTAAATGACTTTAGCTTGTAAAAATCTTAATTTGAATTGGAATCAATCAAAAGCAATAAAATTTTGTTCTGAAAACTATTTTAATTAATTCTCTAGGATAGTAAACTTTTTTGTTCTCACCCTCAATTCATATTTCAATTAATTAAATCCCTAGTTATGTAGGTTCTAGCACTTATCATCAAAACCCTTTCCCGAGGGACCTTAAAACCTATTAGTCTCATTCCCTAATACCCTCTCTTGAGGCGCACAGTTAATAATCTAATGTTTTACAAACAGTAATCACATGCAACCTCCTAAACAATTGACAACCTCTTGGTCAATCAATTAATCTAGGTTTATATTATGATAGTCCAACCATTAAACCTTTCTCCCAACTTATTTTAATATTTTGTAATCATATTGTTCATGGCAAGTAAACAATAAGCATTAAACACCCAAAATATAAAACAGGACATCAAAACTAATTAATTTGAATACTGAATCTTAGGATCTTACAATAGAAATTTACATCCTAGACTTTAAATTGACTAGCCAAACATAGTATTTAGTTCAAACATCAAAGAACAAAGAATACAAAGAATCATACTCAAGTCTTGATCTTCAATCTTCAATTCTTTGTTGTTCTCGCTCTTCGTCTGCTCTTGGCCATCAAAGCCAACTATTTTTCAAAGTTCAATACCCCTAAACCCTAATACCTTATCTTATATATATTAGACAACTAAAATAAACTAAACAAAATCAGAAAATTACACTTAAATCGCGTTACCATGGTCAATGATTGCGGTAACCTCGGCACACATCAAAACACAAATTCTCAAATTCTGGTGACCGCAATCAGTGACCTCGATCACTCATCCGTTCTAAAATTTCCTTCTGGTTACAATGGTCACTGTGATGATTACAGCGGTAACCAGCGTGACAATGATTTTCTTCACTTTTCGTTGGCTTTTCTCCCAATTATCTCGGTCATCCGTTCACCTACTGTGATGATTGGTTGTTCATTCATGTTTTCAACCTTTCTTTGCTTCTCTGTATTGTAATCATCTCTCTACTTCATTCCTATCCTGCACAAACACTAAAAACATTCTTCAGACATCATTTTCTCATAAAAATGTTATAAACAACACTTAACAGTTCTCAAATGCAATGAAACATGCAATTTATATCATAAATGCTCATGCAACTAAATATGCACAAATATACTTGATTTCCTACTAAAATTTTATAAAATACATATAAACTACCCATAATAATGTTAATCTACTATGCAACTAACACATGACACACTCTACTGATTTGTGGGTGGCGATACCTCGTCGGTGGGCCACAATCGACGATTGATATCGCAATATGGCCTAAACGATGGTCATATTCGTCTAGAATGACAGTATGACCAAATGATCCTTAAAAAGAAAGAAGGGTGCCAAGTTTAGATACTGGACCCTTGAATCATGACATAATTCATGGCATATTAGTCTGTTGTATTTTTATATGTTGATGATTGTGCGTGCTATTTGTTGTTGCATTTTTATTAAATAATTGTGATGTTGTCTGTTACATTGCATGTAGAATGCTAAATTTAAGTAGATATATCTTTTGCTACTCATTAGGCTCACGTGAATATCGAACTCACTACTCTTAACATTTTATGTTCGTTCGGTGTGGATAAGGGGAAAGGTGCACTGATCGCGTGATCTTTTCTAGCCTATCCCTAGTAGGTTGTTTTGTTATTTTGGTATTTTGGTATTTTAAATCATTATTTATAAGTTTTGAAAAATATAAAGTTAAACTAAACTCTAATGATGTAATTAATGTTAAAAATCCCCGCCGTTGTTATATTATTCCGCTTACTTTGTTATTGTTGCATTGTGAATACTATTAATGTTTTGATGGTAAGACTTAACAGTAGTTGACAAGTTTGATTAAAGAGTAGAATTGTCAGACTATTGTGTTGGTTAGGCTGCCCATATGAGGTTTCAGAAGGGGTCTCGACAGATGTAGATGTAGTTTATGCATATAATTTTTTTTTTTAAATTATTGTTATGGTTTATTCTTTTACTTTAATGTTTTTACTCCTTTAAATAAATACTTAGATTAAGAAATGAAATTCGATAATTTAAAATTTAAATTGTTAAATAATTAAAAAATATTTTTTAAAGAATAAATATATTTATTTTTAAAAATATTCTTATAAATTTTTTGAATTTTTGTTATTATAATTATATTTTTGGCACTAAAATTATTATTTGTACATAATTATCCAACATGATATCTAAAACAAGACAATTATGGTGGCTTCCTTTACATCTATAAATTAGTAATTATATTTTTAGCGCCATTAAAATAAGGAATAATAGGCTTAAAAATTCTAACGTTTTATATTTTTTGTAAATATATCTCAATATTTTAATTTTTACAAAAAGGTACTAACCTATTAATTTAATGATAAATTATATCTAAGGGATGAAATCGAAACTTTTTTTAATGACATGGAAGTGAGCAAGCATCTTACGTAGCATATTTTAAATGAGATGGCATCCATTACTTTGTCAGTACACGTCACCACCTTATTATGCCAGAAATAAGTGAAAAAATTATCAATCGAACCAAGAAACTGAGCTAGTGGGAGAAGAGAGGTTTTTGCAGGAACATTCTGCTGGTCGGCGGAGAAGCGAGGGAGAGGAGACGACAGGAAGAAGGGCGTTGCTGCGCTGGTCCAGCTAGACAGATCATGGAAAGCATGTTCTTCAGGGGGAAATGTTTTTTGCATTCAATAATCATTTCTATTTTATGGTTATCGTTGTATGTCTAGCGATCTATGGGCGTTGGAAACTAACAAGGAAACAAAAACCCAAAACAAGGGGGAAAAAAAAAAGGTACTAGAAATTATAATACTATTTTTCAGAAACTTCTATTTTGCCGTTCGGCGTAGTCAACAACTCCTCCAACTCAACTCCTAAATTTTCCCTTTTAAAAACCAGCTTCACCTTTCCTTTCTTCTCAAATTTCTGGGATCTTCCTGTCTGTCTTCCTCTGTTATATCTCCACAGGCATGGCTTTCTCATCCCAATTTTACATCTTTAGCTCCTAAAACCTGTTTTCAGATTAGTTCACATCATTTTACAGGTGCCTCATCCTTAAACCTAGTTTTTATCAATTGATCTCACTTGGGTTTCTTCCAATTTCTCTGTTTTTCTCTGTTTCATTTCCAAAAAAACTTTTTATTTTTCATCTACATTTCACGTACCCAGTTCGAGAAAACCTGTTTTGAGACCAATTAGGATAATTTCGAAGGTGCCCGGATCTTCAATACTAGTTTTCATCACTTGATCCCATTTGGGTAAGCCACAGAGTATATATATATATATATATATCGGCAACCTAAAGAAAAGGAAGTGAGGCTGCCTATAATGGCCACATTTTGAAATTACTATACGCAATAGTAGCATGCAGCAGCTTCGCCAAAACCCTTCGTAGAAAGCAGCAGCAGCACGAGGAACGCAGGTTCCTGTTTTCGCCGAGAAACACAGGTTCTATCCTCGTCTCGTCCGTCGTCTGCAACGCATGTACGCCCTTCTTCCTGTTGTCTCCTCCCTCGCTCCTTCGCCGACCAGCAGAATGTTCCTGCAAAAACCACTCTTTTATGACCAGCTCAGTTTCTTTGGTTCGATTTACATTTTTTCACTTATTTCTGAATTTCTGGGTAATGGGAGTTTTTTTTAAAAAAATAATAAAAACAATAAATTATTTTTTAAATACCTAACTCCCCAATTTTATTTTATATATACCCACTTTTTAACAGTGTCTCGTCGTGTGTACGCACAGTTGGCTGTTTTTAATTTTATTTAATCTACGTCTAATGTAAAGACGCCTTCTGTGTAAATTAAATTTACACATAATACATCTTTTAAAAAGACGCCTTCAATGTAAATTCCTATTAAATGGAAGGCCTTTTTTTATCTTTTTTTTTTAAATATTGAGTTTTTTATTCGAGATTTCTCTCGTTTTTGTGTTTTTACTTTGTTTATTTTTTCAACCATCTTCATTTGATTTAAACGCAAATGACTTGAATCATCTTTGCTTCGTGTTTTTGCATCTTTACTTCATTTAATTGTTTTATATTGTGTTTTCTGTTGCGATTTGGATTCCGTTCTCATTTTTGTGTCTTCACTTCGTTTAATTTTTTTTTATATTATGTTTTCAGTTGCAATTTGAATTTCATTCTCGTTTTTGCGTCTTCACTTCATTATTTTTTTGAGTCTTCATTTGATTAAAAAAAATGAGGTGTAACTTTTTTTAAATACTAAGTTTTCAATTACAATTTGAGATTTCGCTCTTGTTTCTATATCTTTACTTCGTTTAATTTTTTTACACTATATTTTCAGTTGCTATTTGGATTCCGTACTTGTTTCTATGTCTTCACTTTATTTTTTTTAAGTCGTCTTCATTTGATTTTAAAAAACGAGGCTGAAGATATCTTTTTTTAATAGTATTCCGGTTTCTTTTTTTTTTTTCAAATCGTATTCCTTAAAAAAAAACAGGTAAAGACGTCTTCAGTGAAATTACATTTAGTTGGGATAATTTTTTATTTTTCAAATTTTCACTTCGTTTTTTTTTTTCATGTCTCCTTCACTTGATTACAAAAAAAATCATGTGAAGACGTCTTTTTTTAAATCGTCTTCGTTTTTTATTTTTTTTTCAAATCGTCTTCATTTAATTTTTTTGGTACTAGATTATCTTGACATATTATAAAAAAAATCATGTGAAAGCGTTTTCAGTAAAGACAACTTCGCTTAACATTTTTTTAAAATCATCTTCACTTCGTTAATATTTTTTTTCAAATTGTCTTCACTTGATTTAAAAAAAAAAAGATGAAGGCATCTTTTTTTAAATCGTTTTCGTTTTCTTTCAAATAAAACTTACAAAAAGACACATTCATCTTTTTTTTTTTAAATAAAAAAGACACTTTTACTTTTACATTCACCTCATTTCTAGGTGTTTCTCTTTTTTTTTATTACGTTTTCTAGTTGCGATTTGAAATTTTGTTTTCATTTCTAAGCATCTTTTTTACTACATTTTTAACGATGTAAAGACGTAAAAACAAGAACGAAATCTCAAATCGTAATTAAAAACTCAATATTAAAAAAAGTTACACCTTATTTTTTAAAATCAAATGAAGACTCAAAAAAACAACGAAGTGAAGATGCAAGAACGAGAATGAAATTCAAATCGCAACTGAAAACGTAATATAAAAAAATTAAACGAAGTGAAGATACAGAAATGAAAACGAAATCCAAATTGCAACTGAAAATATAATGTAAAAAAATTAAATAAAGTAAAGGCGCAAAAATACGAAGCAAAGATGATTCAAGTCATCTGCGTTTAAATCAAATAAAGATGATTGAAAAAAATAAACAAAGTGAAGACGTAAAAACGAGAAAAATCTCAAATGAAAAATTTAATATTAAAAAAAGATTAAAAAAAATTTACATGAAAGGCGTCTTTTGAAAATGGGTATATATAAAATAAAGTTGAAGAGTTAGATATTTTAAAAATAATTTATTTTTTGTATTATTTAAAAAAAACTCAGGGTAATCTGTATTTATTGATAAAGTAATGGGTGTCATTTCATTTAAAATATGCCACATCAAATGTTTACTCACATTCATATCAGTCTAAAAATTTTGATTTTATCCCTTAAATGTTATTTATCATTAAATTGATAACTTCGTACCTTTTGTCAAAATTAAAAAGTTAGAATATATTTAAAAAGAATAAAATTTTTAAGCCTATTAACCCTTAAAATAAAAGAAATTTATCTAATTAGAGCTTTTTTATAAATATTTTTTGATAACTAAAATTACAACCTCTAATTTTTTATTTTATTTCAGAGGTTAGATGTTTATAAGTAAACCTCTTATTACAAGGCCAATTCATGTCTTTCATAGTTGAAGAGAGAGAAAGAGAGAACCTTGTAACAAGAAAATTGTTGGGGAAGATTGAAGATGCTGCAAAAGGAAGGGAAAAAAAAAAAGAAATGAAGAAATGGGGAAAAAATTACTAGAAACGGAGAGGGAAAGATGATCGGGACGTTGCTGCTATCAGGAAAAAAAAACCCTAAAATGGAGAGAAGAAGAAGAATAAGTAGGAGAAGATGAAGAAAGATCTCATAAAGGAGATGTGAAGAAGAAGAAAATGCTCGAACATTGATGCTGCTTCTGCTGGAGAACAAATAAAAATAGAACTGGAGAGAGAAACGTCGATAGGCTTTTGAAAGAATGGTTATGGTCAAAAGTGCTTACGAAGGAGTAGTGATGCTCCAAAATTTGCTTGAAAAGGTATAGATTTGCTTGCGATGCTATAGAGTTTGCGGTTTGCGCGTCTGAGATTAAGAAAGATCAAATAAAGCCTAGGGGTCAAGAAGTAGTGGGATTTATTTTTATTTTTAGTTTTATTTTTCTGTAGCAGCAACATCCATATCTTCTTCTTCTCTTCGTTTCTACATTTTTTTTTTTAGGTTGTTACTTCTCAATCTTCCTCTCTCCAACTCTATGTTTTTTCCTTTCGCAATGTGTCCTTTTTTGCATTTTATTGTTTCACGATCTTCTTCATCTCTCCATTTTCGTTCTTTCTTTCTTTCCTCTTCTTCTTCTTCTCTTTTTTTTTTTTTTTTTTTAAAAAGCATCGCCAATCTTCCCCTATTTTCTTTTTCTTTTACAGCATCAACAGTCTTACTCAATATTTGTTCGTTTGTTTGTTTTTTTTTCCAACATCCCTTATTCTTGTTCTTAGTTCGATCACTTTCTTCTCTTCATTTCCCTGCTTCTGTTACAGATATTTTTTTTTTTGCCAAAAAACACTATCATTTTATCAATTATAGCACAAAATCCGTACAAACCACCACCAGGAATAGCCCACCGCTAGCAGCCTAGGACTTCTCCCACCGGCTTATGAAAATTACAAGAAGGCTATTACTTTCTCACTAGCTTCGAACCTCACTTATGCTGTCAAACTTTGTAGTAATAACTTTTCTTGAAATATTCAAAAATGCTATAATTATAGTTGCCAAGTACTACCATAAAATTGAAAGCCTCTATCGGCTTCATAGTGAACGTAAATAACAAAGAAAGTTATTTTCACCTAATGTCATATCTATAGAGTAAGATCTAACTTTTTCATAATTGTTAATTTAATTAAAGATGCTCTTATAAAGTAAAAAACAGGCACATAGTCGTTGTATTACAATTATGTGGACTCTCGTTTTCCCTGCATGTGGACAGCGAATTATGTTGTATTATAGTTATGTTAACATTTTTTCTTCATTTATTACCTTACCTAAAATTCTTTCTAAATTTCAACTCTTATAAAACTAGTCATCAATCCTAGACTGCTAATTGTCATTTACACATGATTATACGCCTCTTTCACTACTAGAATGTTTGGCACTTTTGGATCGCTACACCAAATAATTTTTTAAGAAGTTATAAAGTCAATCCTAACAAGGGAAGGGAATACAATCTTGACCCCAAAAAAAAAAAAAAAAAAAAAAAAAAAAAAAAAAAAAAAAAACAAAAAAAAAAAAAAAAAAAAAGAAAAAAAAAAAAAAAAAAAAAAAAAAAAAAAAAAAAAAAAAAAAAAGGATAATCCAAATGACTAAACAACCACCACTTGACACAGCAGTGGTACACTTCAAAGTAAAACTTGGACTCCGGATATGTACTTGTTGGTAGTTTTGAGTTTATTAGAAGGCAATGAGTTGTCCACAGAATTTCTAGTCAGTTAGAAGCATATTCACCATAACTGAGACACATACAATTTTGTGACATGAATCACTTTCACGAAGAGCCC
>JAJIYU010010489.1:0-16034 GCA_030144865.1 Tinospora cordifolia | reverse complement strand
AAAATAAAAATATAGAAGTATTAGCAAGTTTATATTATATAGATATAGGTTGAAAAAAAATTAGCAATATATGGATTGCAAAAATTAGCAATTAAATATGTGTATAGATATAGTTTATATTAGTAAAATATAGTGAGCAAAAAAAATATGGGCACACTACTCGAAATTGTAATACCCCGAAAGTTTATGAGACCTCCATATCGTTAATGAACAGTTAAAGTGGGATAACAAATTTAATAAAAGAATAAAATAGCAAAAAAAAATACTTGAAAACCATGTATTATAAGTCTAAATAAGCTTAAAATCAATGTAAAAGTGTACCAATCTGGGAATCAGGAGAAATGGCGAAGAAAAGATGCTAAACACAAATATTTCGTTCTGGTGACCACGGTAATTCCGGACAAACCTAGAAAATGAAGGGAAATACATCGTTCTGGTGACCGCGGTCGGTCCTATAGTGACGGCGGTAATTGCAAGAGAAACCCAGAAACGAAACAGGGAAGTTCATTCTGGTGACCAGGGTCAGTGTTTGAGCTACTGTAGTAATCACGTAAAAACCCAGAAAATGAACAACGTGCACCAATCTATCCACCGCGGTAATTGCACAGTGACCGCGATAAAACTACAGTGACCGCAGTAATACTACAGTGCCATGGTAATACGATGATTTCTATATAAACGAAAAGTGCACAAGAAATCTTAAATCTGAGACTTTTCTGCCGCAAGTCACTGATTTCTCTCTAAATGTCTCACCAAACTTTCTAATCTCATTTCTTAAGTTTTTTTGAGTTCTAAGGATGGTTTGAGCTCGTTCAAGCCATTCTCTACCATTATCAAGCTCAGATCTTCCAAGAGCAACATCAACAAGGGTGAATTCGGGTTGAGTCACGCTTGGAAAAAGTTTTGTGCTAAGGTAAATCTCGAAACCCTCTTGAGATCTTGTTTTCTAAGCTTTTAAAAACACTTTTCTCAAATGTAAACTATTTTTTCTTGAGTTAATGTGTGTCTTAAACTTAATGACCAAGTATTGAGGTGTTAAGCACATGTCGCCAACTCCGGCGACATGTGTCGCGGTAATGCGACGTGTACTAGTGTTCCCTTGTCCTCATTCTGATTTTGGGTACATTTTGGAACGCTTGCGCCAAGAACACAAACCTTATGGTTTTGGTTATGCCATGAGTGCCTTAGACTCACATATTATCATTGTTTAAAAACCCTATAGATTGATAATCTGAGGCGTGCACGGCAAGGATCAAAATGCAAGATTGAGGAGTACTATGTGGGTGTGATTTTCTTACTCCCTAGCCTTATCCAAATTTTGAATGCATAACATGATGATTCGATTGCTTAGGATGTGTTGAGAAGCATGCTAGGACTTGCTTGATTGATCTTGTTTGGAATTGTCTTGGTGTATACCCATTATGCATGTCTACTTGCGTTATAACATGCTTAGATAGAGATTTCTATAAGTTGATCTCCATGAATGGTTGAACACATCAATTTTGGTTTACTTCAAATGTTACATTGATGAGCGCGTATGACTTGGAATGGCATGTGTGACTAAAGAAGATTAAATTAAGATTTAATAACTCCACGTACCAGCACGGTGATCAGCTTTAGGGTGTCATCGTGGGTGTCCCTACCAGAGCTAACTGCGACAACTGATTGTGTCTTCAGACGGAGAGTCACTGCGAACTTCCATCCTTAGATTGTGGTCCCAAAGGTAACCGGCCCTTGGGCGTTATCCCCAGATTCGCTCCCAGACTGCACAGGGGATACCGATGGTTATGGACTCTTTTGGTCTTAGATGATAACAAAACAAGTCATTGAGTGAAACGCCTAATGTAATGAAAATGATTGCATGTTTTGTGTTCTAGTTTGTATAATGTTTGTGATGTGTAGAGATGATCCACTAGGCTCTCGAGCTCACCCCATAATTTCATTATAGGTGATCAATGACACTGTAGGAGTAGGCCAGCTTACGGGCCATCAATTTGGGTTGAGATCTCGCTAGGAGGTTGTAGTAGCTTTCTTTTTTATTTACTATTGTATTCTTTTTTTGTTGTAAATAATTTGAACGGGGCATGTGTCGTCTTTCATCTTCAAACTGTTTCACTTGTAAACTAAACATTTTGAAACTCAGGCCTATTGGGTCATGTTGTATCTTCATTTGATGCTTTAAAAATGAGTTTGAAGTTTTATTCCAGTGCAAAGTATTTCACTTGGTCAGATATGATTTCATCATGGTCTATCTGTGGTTAGAATTCTGTTGCATGCATTATTATGAATTTCATGTTTGTTGAGAAAGAAAATGGAACAAGTGTTTTGACGATCATTGTGCATTTTAATTTTGACTTCATAACCTGCATAGAAAAAAGGTTTTAAAACATGAGGTTGAATGAGAAAGAGGTATGAATCACGTGGCCTCCAGCTCTCGGTGAACGAACAGATGTCAGACGTCTCCCGCCGAACGAATGGGCGTGCGCGGCTTCGCGACGGGTCGTTACAATAGAGACAGAGATAGAGACCGAGAGTCGGGGTGTTACAGAAATATATATATATATATATGGATTGCTTTCAGAAAAAAAAAAGTGGCACACCGAATGAAAAGAAAAGAAAAATAAATAAAAATAAAATGAAATAAAAATTTGGTGGCACACCACCTAAAAATTAAACCAAAATAATAAATAATAAAATAATAAAAATAATAATAAAATAAAATAAACTCTAAATACTTGATCTTGCTAATTAATATGCAAGAGAAAATTGAAAAGTTGTATTTGGGATTGCCATCCAAAGCTACCAATTTTCACTCCCCCAAACTTTATATATAGGGGCCCTGTGCTCACAATCCTTTCATCCCAGCAAGCACTGATACATCCTCCTTGTTCTCTCTCTCCCCCTCTACATCCCTCTTGGCATTCTTTTTCTCTTTGGGGTTGTTCTAAATAACAATTGGGGTAGAAGTAACAGAATACTACAGAAATTCTATGACATTTAGAGTTGAAGCAACAAAGTGTTATCGGATATTTTTCAACAGTTTTGTTCAACAAAGGTGAAAGCGATTTCTAACTTTTACTTCTTTATTTTAATTTGAATAAGTCTTGCATGTGTGATGATGTTTTGAAGTTGATTGTTTAAATATATGTTTTAATATGCATGCTTTATTTATCTGATGTGACATGAGTATACATGTTATGTATGTTTAGAAATTATGAATAACAATGCATGATATGTATGAATTGTGCCATGAATAAATATTTAATGATTCATGTTATGTACATGTTATAGTGATGGTTTAATTTGATATTGTGTGTTTTATCACTAAAAAAAGATTAAATAATGATTCTAACCACGTACAGGTGCGATGATAGGCTGCATAACGTCATTGTGTATGTTCCACCCCGATCCGGCTTGTCAGCTTACCATTGATGATTTTGAACTGGGTTTCCAAGAGTGATCCCACTTCATAGATATTGGGGTTTGAGTTTCCAAGAGTGATTCTCTCTCCCAACGATGTGGAACACCAATATTAAACTCTTTAGGTTTTAATGTCAACCATAAACAAAAAATTTGTTTGAATCGCTTAATGTAAAAAAAAAATTTTATATGTTTGGGTTGTTTGAATTGAAATAATGATTTAAATGTTTAGAAAGATCCACTGGGCTCTGTGCTCACCCCTTCCTTCTATTTTTCAGGTAATTGAATTACGTGAAGACCATAAATATTAGTTAGATTTTTTTTATTATTTAGAAAGTTTCTAACTTCTATGTAAGGACATGTTGCCCAAGTTTTGAATTTTTTGCTGTAATAGTTTTTCTTCAAGATCGAATTATGTACTCAATTTTATTCAATTAATTAAGTTTATGAATTTCATTAATGTCTTGTATTATTGCCTTATTAAATTCCTAAATTTAAGTTATGTTCTCTTAAATACAATTAAGGCATGAAATAATTGAAATAGAAAGTCAAGTTATGTATTTGTAAAGTAACACTAGCCTGGCCCGACTTGTGGTAAAGTCCAAATTGAAAGTCTCGGGGGTTGTGGTGTTACAATAAACATGCTGAAAACTAAAAACTAACATGAATATACTAAAGACTTGAAGTAGTAAAGAAGGAGTTCTAGAAATCCCCTCCACCTTAATCCGAATTTTTTTTTTAATCCAGCAAAGGTTCCCCTTATCTGCCACTTTCAGAATTTCAAGAACTTTTAACCACCAACAAAACCTACTTCAACAACTTTCTAAAATAAAGAAATAAGAACTCTTTACACAAGGGAGAAAAGAGGGTGAGAAGAGGTGCCAAGAAGAGGGCAAGAACAAACAAAGAGAGAAGTGTCAACTCTTTGCTTTGGGATGAGATGAAAGTGAGCAAGGGGGTTTATATAGATGTTCATGAGAGCATATGGGACGTCCTAGGGCAGCCTTGGGCAGCTTGGGTAGCTCACATAAATTTGGGCAAGTTTCTATACATAAAGGGGATGATTTGCATAAAGAGGGCAAGTATGTTCATAGTTGGCAAGTGGGACTACTATGACTTTCTAATTCAAAAGATATGAGTACAATCTTGTTTTCTAACTACGTGTGAATACAAAAGAGGTTTAAATCATATTTTAATTCAATTGGAACGCTCCTATGTGCTCATGACAACTTTCCTTTTTGGTTTCCTTGCTCGTTCATCACACAAACACACAAGGAATACTTTCCCATTTTCATATTTCTTGGACATCAAGCATGGGTGTACAATATCAAATTTGAGGGAACACCATACAATAGTCAAAGATGCTCACTTTGGTTCTAAGAAACTATCTAAATAGGGTTGCTCACATGTGTGCACACACACATATACGTAGTTGGGCCGATTTTGGCTTAAGTAGGTGTGGGTGTACACAATCAAGTGGGGGTAGCCATGACTTCATGGGTTCACAAAAATAAAATAAAAATTAATATCTCCTTATTTACATGAAATTATGATTTATATCCTATGGTTTTGAAATCGCATGAACCTAATGTACATTTTAAGGTATGGTTTGGCCTTAGGTGATTTTCCTTCAAAAACTTTCTTTATTTAAGACCCACTATGGTCACTAGGCAAATGAAAATCCAAATCTTGGCCAATTGTTCTGATTTTTGGATATTTCATTCATTTTGTTATTTCATGTCATTTTGTTTCATTTCGGGTCATTTCGATCCCCTAAAGTACCCTAAATGACAATTCTTTCTAATTTGGACCCCTTGAAGGGTGTTTGGCAAATGAAAACCCTAACCTCGACAAATTGTTCTAAATTTCGGATATGTTGTCCAATTTGTTGGTTCATGTCACCTTACTTCATTTCAAGTTGTTTTAGGTCACCAAATGAGACTTTTGAAAACCTGCCAAATTTAGCCCTAAAATAAGCCTGGTTTCATTTTACACCCAATTTCACTGAATTGATCTTGAATTTTACTTAATTAAATACAAATTTTTTAGGGTATTACAACACCATCTTTATGGTGAGAAGTTCGATGTTTCATATCACAAGACTTTGAAGTACATCTACACCTAGAAAGTATTGAATCGCAGGCAAGGAAGATGGATGGAGTACCTTAAGGACTATGATTTTCAACTATACTACCATCCAAGGAAGGCTAATGTGGTGGTTTATGCCTTGAGTAGGAAGTTCAACAAACAGGAGGAGGAAAAGGGTTTGATTTACCATTTGATCGAAGACTTTAGGCTAGGTGTAACCTTAAATGACAGACAAGGCTATCTCTACAACATGTCTTACCAACCCAATCTTCCACATCAGATCAGGGATGAACAAAGGCAAAATAAGTGGCTCACAAGCTTGATAGAAGGAGTTGAATAGGGTAACAATTTCAACTTTAGGCTAGATGCTAGGAATACCCTAAGACTTAGAGATAGAATTTGTGTGTCTCAGAATGGACAAGTAAGCAGGCCATATTGAATGAGGCCCATCAAACCAAGTACACGATGCATCCAAGTCGTGACAAGATGTATCAAAACCTCAGAAAGACCTACTAGAGGAGAAGAATAAAGACAGATGTAGCTAAGTATGTCTCTGAGTGCTTAACATTTCAGCAAGTAAAAGCAGAACACTGGAAGCCCTCTGGAATGTTACAACCACTCCCTATTCCTAAATGGAAGTGGGATAACATTGTCATAGACTTTGTTAATGGTTTACCTAGGAACCAAAAAGGAGAAGATATTGTATGGATAATTGTGGATCGTCACACAAAAGTGGCTCATTTTCTGCCAATTAGATCCACGGACCAAGTTAGTAAGTTGGGATAACTCTACGTGAAAGAGATAGTAAGAGTTCATGGTGTGTTCAAGACGATAGTAGCTGGTCAAGACTCTCGATTCATTTTACAGTTCTGACAGAGTCTACAGAAGGGATTGGGAACCAAACTCACCATAAGTACTTCTTTTCACCCTTAGACAGATAGGCAGTCTGAAAGAGTCATTCAAACACTAGAAGACATGTTGAGGTCTTGTGCTCTTGACTTTAAAGGAAACTAAAGCAAGTATCTGCACCTAGCAAAATTTGCCTAGGCTAGTATAAAGATGGCTCCATATGAAGCTCTTTATGGAAAGCCCTACAGATCGCCAATTTGTTAGGCTGAACTTAAGGATCATATGCTTACTGGGTCAGAATTGGTAGAAGAATTGAATAACCAAGTCAAACAGATATAGAAAAGGTAGGCTACAGTACAAAGTAGGCAAAATAGTTATGCAAATAAGAGGAAGAGTCCCCTAGAGTTCCAGGTGGGTAATAAGGTATTATTGAGGATAAGTTCTCAGAAAGGGATTAAGAGGTTCAGATATAAGGGGAAGCTATCGCTAAGATTCATTTGTCCATTTGAGATACTTAGAAGGATCTAAAAATGCACATACGAGTTAAACTTACCACATCAAATGTCCTCGGTACATAACATCTTCCATGTATTGATACTGAGAAAGTACGAACATGATCCCTCTCACATAATCTATTGGGTGGAGGTGAATATCAAAAATGATGCCATTTATGAAGAAGAGGCAGTGAGGATCCTTGATCACAAGGTACAGAACTAGATAATGAAAGTTATTCCCTTAGCTAAGGTCCTTTGGAAGCATCATGGAGTTGAGGAAGCCACCTGGGAGCTGGAAAGTGAAATGAAGGCGAAGTATCCACACCTTTTTAGTAAGAATATCTGAGGAAATGACACTCAAATGAAAGTGTACAAATTTCGAGGACGAAATTCTTTTTAAGGAAAGTAGGTTGTAATACCTTGAAAAAAATTTGTACGAAATGAAATGAAATGATTCCCTTCAATTATATGTCCAATCAATTCACTAGAAGTCCATTTGCTCAAAAAGTCTTAGTGAAATGAGGAATGAAATAAAACAAAGATAAATTTATGAAAATTGAGGTGCAACATTATTGAGGCCTAAATGATAAATGAAATTAATTCATTAGAAGTTTGTTTGTCAATATGGGTGCCGTAAGAAGGAAATTAGAAAGTTGCTCAAAAGCATGGTCTCATGTGAGAGAAAATATAAAATAAAAACATTTACACAGATAGTGGTGCATCCCACCAAAATAAAGAAGGAATGAAAAATATAAACATTTACATAATATCGAATCCAAGAGAAAAAGGAAAGATGGAAGATTAGCAAGTCTCAAAACCATGTTGTTCACATGTGTGCACAAAGAAAACAAAATAGAAAGTTTCCAATATTATAAGGTTGCCCACAAGCACACCAAAGAAACCAATAATGGAAATTTTCAATAGGAATTTCCAATATTAGAAGGTTCCACAATTAGAAATTCCCATATGCACACAAGTATTTGACGCCCAAGGAAATAAAATGGGAAAGTTGCTCCAGCCAAGATTGTGTTCACACATGAGATGGAAACTCAATCAAGCTCAAACTTTTTGTTCACACATGAGAAGGAAACTCAATCAAGCTCAAACTTTATTTTCACACATGAGAAGAAAACGCAAACAAAGCTCAAACTTTGTGTTCACACATGAGAAGGAAACTCAATCAAGCTCAAACAATGTGTTCACACTAAGAAATGGAAACCCTAATTGCTCACATGCCCAAACTGTGTGCACCATGGAAAATTGGAAAGATTCACATGCCAAAACCTCAACACTTGAAAGATGGAAAAATTGCCTATGTGAGCACACCTAAAACATCCTGCTATGCCTACTAAAAATCTATATAAAGGACCCTTGTGCTCTTATTCTCTTCACCCAAAGCAAGGCCTAATAAGATCCCTCTTGTTTTATCTAGCCTCTCTCATGGCACCTCTTTTCAATTCTTGAGTGTTCTTGAGGGTTTGAACATGTTGTGTAACACCCCGTAACTTGCGGTCGTGCCACGTCGTAAGTGAACAATAGTAAATAAATAAATTGCTTAATCGCTCGATCGCGCTCGCGCGAAGGCGCGAGTGATACGAAAATAAGATCTATTATTTGAAAAATAAAATAAAATAAAAATACGATAATTTATGTTTTATAGATATGTATAAATAGCGAAAATAATTAGTTGAGGGTTATTATGAATTAGTGGAAAAAAATATAAAAATATAAAAATAATGGTAATCATAAAAATAATAAATAAATAAAAAGATATACATTTTAGAAATAATATAATTTATGCCACAGAAATAAAATAGAGAATTAAGAATTTAATATTTAATGAAATTTATATTAAAGAATCTGATCATAATAAATAATGAAAAGTTAGTGTTGAAAAATATTGATGTTAGGAAAAAAAATAGAAGAGAGAAGAATTTCGATTTAAATGTTAAGAGTTTAATATATACATCTATATACATATTGTGCATACATACCTTATATGAAATTATAAGAGAAATGAAGTAACTTATCAGACTCAAAAGATGGGCGGTAGCATGAGGCGTACTGAAGACGCCGGAACAGCTCGAACACACTGGAAAAAACGGGGCGATGTTCGTGGAAAGGTCGAGAGGGGTGGCTGTCTATAAATAGGAAAGAAAAGGAGGACGTGCGTGCTGCTGTCTTCACCGTGGAACAGAGAGTAGTGATGTTGGTGAAGTTAGTGCAGCTGGTTGCTGCAAACTGTGAAGAGGAATGGAAAAAACAGAGAAAGGGAAAGAACTGCTACCGCAGTTGCTGGTTATAGCGGTGGCCGGACGGAAAAGAAGAAGAAGAAGATGGAACGAAGAGGACCGACTACCGGAGAGATGTGCAGCTGCTACTATTGCAGTCTCGAATGCTGCTGCAGGCTGCGGGTGGATTGAAACAGAGCCAAAGGAAAAAGTGAACGCTCTGGATTTCTGGCTTGAATCACGAACGACGAGCAGTTGGTGGAGTCCATGAGTGAAGAAGACGCAGCCGCTGCGTTGGGGTGTTGTCGTTTGAACAGAGGTAGAAAAACAGAGGGTTGCTGCTGGTGGAAAACGGCAGGAAGAAGAAGATGCAGGGGAGCCGAACAGAGGCCTCTGCTGCTGCGGTTGCTGCTATTGCTTCAGCTCCAGTCGTGAGCTGCTGGAATGGAAATGAAATGAAGAAGAAGCAGCAAATGAAGGAGCCACGTTGCTCTGTTTTGGACGGCTGCAGGTGTGGACGGAATAAGGAAAGAAGCAGAGCAGCTCGTCGCTGCTACTGCTGGTGTGCCGAACAGAGGAAAGAATGACGGACTGAGCAACTGAACGAACGCAGTGGGCTGTTGAATTTCGGTGGAACGGAGCTGAACAGCAACCGTCCATGGAGAAGACGAACAGGGGAGCTGTTGTGGCGTACGGAACGAAGAAGGAAGCAGAGCAGCTCACTGCTGCTGCTGCTGCTGGTGTGCTGAACAGAGAAGTCGGATGAAGAAGATGAAGGTGGCTGCTGCTGGTACGTAATTTCTGAGTTGAACAAGGGCTGTTGTTGCAGACCGAGGAGGAAATTGATGATGATGAAGAAGGGTGCGTGCTGGGAAGGACGAAGAGCAGGTGCTGCTCGGTGAAGAGAAGAAACAGATCAGAGATGGCACTTTTTCATCACCTGGTGTGTTGACCGAGTAATAGGTAAGGAAAAAAGTTTACTTTAATTTTTGGATTATGAAATTAAGCATGATCATTTGACAATCAAAGTAAAGGAAATGAGAATTATAAAATACTAAGACTAAGAACTAAGAATTATACATAAATAAACATAAATTAGAACTAAGAATTTGAAAATGCGAAGATCAATTAATAAAGTTTTCCCAATGGTCTAAAGTTAGTCAAGAAAATTAAAAAGATGTTTAATTGATGTAATTTTAGTATTTTAGACAAAGATGAAGTTATTCAAGGATTCCTCATCATTATAACTTGAATCAAAGATAATGCAAACAAATTTATATGCATTGATTTGAATAATAAAGTGTTATAATAACAAAATACTAAGGTTTGGAAAATAAAAGAATTAACTAAAGTATCTTTATGAATTTAAATATTTAAATTTAGTAGTAAAGAAATGGAAAATCATTCATTTGAGCACTGAATTATTAAAGTAAATAAATTATTTAAATTAGAAAAAAAATATAATAACTAAATAATAATTATTCAAATTAGCACTATAAGTGATCTCGCTAAAATCTTAGGAGTAGAATGGGACTAAAGGTTCGTCAAATTGAAGTCTTATTTTGTTCGTAATTATTATAAATAATAATAACTTAATTATAATAAAAATAAAGAGAAAATTGTGGAATACTTAAATTATTAAGGACACAAAAAGATCTGCAAAAATATACCCAATTAGTAGTAAGAAAAATAATAGAAAGGTTAATCGAGAAATTATGCGTCATAACTATTTTGCAGATAAAAAGGTTCTAAGACAATCTCTAGCGACGAAAGGGCTAGGACATCGGCAAGACCAGGTGGGCGTGATTTTCTCTCTCACATGTATTATGCGGATTTAAAATTCAAGACATCTGTTTGAATAGATTCTAGGTTGTTAATATTTTTAGGAAATTTGAATTAAATTGTTGGTATTGTTGAATGTTGTGTGATGACTGGTTTCTTGATCATGACATGCTCGAATATGAGACTATGCTTTTAGATTTCATCGTTTGATCATTTACTTTACCATGCCAATGTTGGATATTATTTGTTTTGCTTGCCATGATATGAATGATGCTTGGGTGTGACTGAATCAATTGTATGAAACTAAAAGAAGACGAAGGTTTATTAAGAATCCACGTACCGGTGCGATTGTCATGCCGAAAGGCGGATCGTAGGTATTCCTGCCCTGGAGCTGCTTATATCAGCTCAAAGTCTTTGGGAGACAATACGACGTCATGACAATTACTCTCTCTCTCTTGGACTGTGATACTGAGACATGATTGATTTTAGATGGTACCACCTGAGGCCTCTATGATTATGATTGAATTGGATCACAGGAAATACCGAGAGGCATCTCAACCCTCTTCCGGTCTTAGACTCAGACTAAAACCAAATAAATGTTTAAAACGTTTAATGTTTGAAAGTGTTTGTAATATTTTGGATTGGGTCTGTATAATGCCTGTGATGTGTAGGAAGGATCCACTGGGCTTTCGAGCTCACCCATTATATTTTTTCAGGTACACTTGGACGTAGGATTTATTGACCACGTCAGAAGACTCGCATTCAGATTGGACATCTCATGGGGAGGTCGTCAGGGATAGGTGACTGGAAAATTATGTTTTTGTATAATATTAGATTGTTTTAAAGTGTTTACATTGGTTTAACTTTGATTCTTTTATATTTAAATGGTTTTACTTGTTTAACGATTTTGGTTCGAATGAATAGTTTTAAAGTATTTTCGGCTAAATTAATGATGGTTTATTTTGAGGGACCTTGCGAACGTCTCAATAAATAAAATTGATTAGTTGATTTTGTATGTGAGATTGTCCAGACATTTACTTAAGAACTAAAAGTTTATGAATTTGATTTTGAAGAAAAAGATATTTTGACAGAAGAGAATTTTAGTAGCATCTCAATTTTCATTGGGCGACAATCCACACGTGATGAAACATGAGAACAAAAGTCCGATGGAAAATTGGGGTGTTACATGTTGACATGTTGAAGTGCTACCAAATTTCTGAATTTCGATTCAATTGAGGTGGAAGTAATTTTTAGAACCTCCACTTTATTATTTTAGATTAATGAGATGTTCGTGTGTAACACTCCAACCCAAACCCCCAAGACTTTCAATTGGACTTAACCACAAGGTGGGCCGAACCGATATTACATTTACAATTACACAACTTGCATTACATTCTTTTTCAATTATCCTAAGTCTTATTAATTCATAATGAGCACACAACCCAAACAATTTAATTTTAATTTAATAAGACTATTACAAGGGGATGAAAGAAATGTTTCAATCTTTATTTGTTCAATAAAATAAAGAAGTACATACTTGAATTTCAAATAATAATAGAGTACATAACTCAAGTTAAAAACTAAATTTAGCATAAGTCTTAATTTAAATAATCAAAATTCGGGCAACATGCCCTTACATATAAATTTTTAAATTTAAAATTCTATTTAATGTCAGTAGTCTTCATGATTCAATTTCCTAAAAAATATGAGAGGAAGGGGTGAGCACATAGCCTAGTTGATCATTCCATAAACAACTAAGTTACTAATTCCAATCAAAAGCACATCCAAATTCAAACACTTACATACATTCAGCGAATCAAACAACATCTTTGGTTATTGTTGATGTTAAGACTGAAAGGAGCTCTAATCCCTTGATGTTCTTATCAAAATACTTTATTCTTAGATGGAAAGACAATTCATCTTGTAATATTCCATTAGAATAAGGATCTCATGTCCATATTCCAAGTACTTTGGTTTATACCCATCCACACTCAGTGATGAGACCCATATACACAAAGTATATGTAAAGAATACCCATAGCATCACTTATATTACTATGATAGTACGTGGTTCATAAACTTCAAAGTCTTAAACTTAATTCTCACATATTCATGAATCTAAAATTAGAACAATAAAATTAAGAATAAAACATTCAGAAAGCATGAAAATAATACATAGCATGCTTCATAATTCAAATCAAATCTAAGCATGGAAACTAGGCATGGCATGGTATCATGAATAGTTAAAACTTACATACATGATAAACTAAATTTAAATCATGATTAAACATGTTGAAAACTAAAACTGAACATGCTAAACTAAAAATAAAAGATGCATGAACATGCTAGAAACTCAAACTAGCAGAGTAGAAGTCTAGGAAATCTCATCTACCTTAGTTGCTTGTTTGTAAAAAATTTGGCAAACTTTCCCTTCTTCTACGCACTTCAAGAACAACCAGCAACTTCAAGAATGTAAAAGTAATCTAAAATCTTAATTTCTCTTTGAAAATCACTCAAGAACACAAGAGAGGGAGAAGGGGTTGCCAAGAAGAAAGAGAGTATTGGGTTTTGGGGGGGGGGATTATATAGATTTTTAAGAGGGCATGGGGGGCACGGTTTTGGCATCTTTGATTAGGGTTTCCTCACATGGTGGCAACCAGTTTTTGGACATAACTCATAGGGGACAGTTAGGGTTTTTTGTATAAGGGTTATGATGGTCCTTCCAATAGTTGGCGCCAAGATTGGAGCATTTCTTTGTTTAGGTAACTTTCTTATTTTTTTTACTTATGGTTTTTTCTTTGCATGTGATGGCTAGGGTTTCTTGTGAGCATAAACTAGACTTTGGAAACTTCTAATTAGGTGCACATACACACATAAGGACGGCTAGGGTTTTGTGCACACATGAGGCATCTTAAGTGTATGTAACCTAGGTGCATGTGATCATTTTGTATAGAATCACTCTTCATGGCTTCTAAATAATGTGGGACATCTCATGTATGTGAGTAGGGCATGAGTGTACATGATCATGGCATCATTACTCATGTGACTTGTACATGCTTAGGTGCAATACCCTAAAAACTCTGTATTTGATTAAATGAAATTCAAGATCAACTCAGTGAAATTGGGTGTAAAATGAAACCAGACTCATTTTGGGGCTAAATTTGGGGTGTTTCCAAAAGTCTCATTTGGTGACTGTTAGGGATCCAAAACAACCTAAAACGAAGTAAGGTGATATGAACCAACTAATTGGACAACATATCCAAAAATTTGAACAATTGGTCAAGATTAAGGTTTTCATTCGCCAAATGCCCTTTAAGGGGTCCAAATTAGATAGAATTGGCATTTAAGATACTTCGGAGAATCAAAATAACCCGAAACGGAATGGGATGACATGAACTAACAAAATAAACAACATATATAAAAATCAAGACAATTGGCCAAGATTTGGATTTTTATTTCATAGTGTCCTCAGTGGTTTCTAAATAAGGAAAGTAAATGAAAACCAATTTGGTCAAACTATATTTTAAAATTCTTAATTTTTTTTCATGTGATTCCAAAACTATAGTATAAAGACCATAATTCTTTGTGAATAATGAGATATTAATTTTTGTTAAACTTACGTGGACCCATACATAGTGATGATGTTAGCATGCATAGGCATACACCCCTAAAGCATGTGCAAGTTACATGGGTGGAACACCATGATCATGTACACCCACACCCTACCCAACTCCATGAGACATTTCCTAGATTTTAGAAACCATGAAAAATGATCTCATGTATACCCAAACAATTATCCTGTACACTATGCTCTACACGAAAAATGTCACATAAAAAACTTTGAGAATAATGATGTGTGCCAGTAGGTGTGATATTATACACCAAGTCCAAAAATAGAAGTTTAGTGGGTAGTGGCTGATTTAAAGAGACATAGAAAAATTCGTTCACTTAGATTTAACTTACAAACAAAGGAAAAATACATTTTTTATGCCAAGTTTCATTGGACTTAGGGCCTAACCCATATTCCAAGTATTTTGGGACATCACCCATATGAACTAATCACATGTAAAGAACACCCACAATGACCCTCATGTTTACTGTAACAGTATGTAGTTCTTAATCTCAACATTTTTCATTAAATCTCGTAATCATGAACCATAAATAAATTATACTCATGAAAGATAAATAAAATTAATTTCAACATGTTTAACACATAAACATTCAAAATATGAAAGCAAACACTTAGTATGCATCATGTTTTAAACCTAAACATGTATAACCTAAGCATGACATGGTTTCATGATTAACTAACAAGACATATATCCAAATCTGAATTTTAGACCATGTTATGCAAACATAAATATGCATACTAAACTGAAATTAAATATGCATGAACATGGTATTAAACCAAACAAGTAAAATAGGGGTTTAAGAAGTTATTTCCACCTTAGTTTGCAAAATAGTTGTAGTCCTCTGAAATCCAATAGTACGTCATTACTCAAGACTTTCAAATACTCAAGAACAGTTCAAATTACTCAAGGATTGTCAAGAAGAGGGCTAGAGAAAATCAAGAGGGACTAGTATGATCTTATTTTTGAGACAAGAAAGAATGAGAGCACTAGGGGATTTATATAAAGTCTTTTGTGTAACACCCCAACCCCTAGAAACAGGTTTAAGCTCAACCACAAGGCAGGTTGTGTAACACCCCGGAGTTTTAAACGCACACAACTCGAAAATGATTTTTTAAAAATTAAGAAATAAATATAAAAATTTTGGAAAACATGTTTTAAATGACTATTATATGATATATTATGGAAATAAAATAATTTTGGACATTTAAAAATAAGAAAAAATGACGAAAATGCATAAAAAACGGGGCACCACACTGGTGACCGCGGTCATCAGAGCAAAAATCCGAAAAAAAAATTAGGTCACTGTGGTGACCACGGTTTGTAAAGTGCCGACCGCGGTCATTACACGAAATTTAAGCCGTTTTGAGCCCTAAATTCGTCATTTCACGCACAGACAGTTTCCGAGTTGAGCCAGAATTCCAAAGAAACGATCCAGAGCCGATTCAAGGGAGAGCTAAGGGTCTAAGGTAGGAATCTGAACTTTTAAATCATTTAAGTTTCAATTCTATCGATTTATTCAGATTCCGAATAGAAAATAAG